>JACEGR010002420.1:0-129645 GCA_014170235.1 Listronotus bonariensis
TTTAATATATTTCAACCCCAAAACCTTGTGTAAAAATAAATTGAATAAAAATTATTAAAAATGGCGGACCACCATAAATAACAGTGATAATGAACCCCAAAATTTTACGATTAAAAAGCAAACCCGCTACTGACCAGCTCTTTAAATCCCTTTAAATACATATGTTTACCTTCTGTCGCTGTCAAAAACAGCTGAAAGCAGTTATAACACGTGGTTAAGTCAACAAGCTTGAGAAAAGTTGCCAAATTTATTTTGTTCTTTACCAGTTTATCTATGGGTTTTGCTGTTTCAATTGGATCAAACGAAAAACTTACATGATTACACAAATTATCCTTTATTACGCTACTAGGTTGTTTGAGCTGTATAATGAATGTAAAGATTACTTTTTTCCACATATCAAGTACACTTTTAGGTGGTTAATTACTTTACAAACTTTTAAACACTGCGACGCGACACGTATGCGCACAAAGAATTGAATTAAAAATACACAAAACGGTATTTTTTATTGCAAAACACTATTAAAACAAATTTTACTGCGTTTTTAAATAAAGTTTTTGTTACATTTTCGCTTCTTCTTCTTCATCAAAATTAAGAGTTGACAGACGACAGGTGGGTTTACACAAGATCGTTTGACTAGAGTAAGGTTGCCTCATTACGTCACATATGTACCGCACTGCTGGTTCCTTGGCGCCAACATAGCAAACAAAGAATAATCATTGTTAAATAATTTATTAATAGGAAATAAAGAAGTTACGGTAACAACTGGAATTAACAGTATTTAAAAGTATTTCTTTAATATTGACAAAAAACACAAACTACACTGTTAAAAACTTCATTAAATAATGAGCAAAAATACATATGTGACGTATGGTCCGCCATGTTGCAAGGCTTACGAGGCAACCTTACCTAGTCAAACGATCTTGGTTCACACGAGAGAAGAGTACAAAAGATTATTCCCTATGAGACAAATGTACAAAAAACTACGGTAATTGTACAGAAAGTGTCCGCAATTCCGATTTTAACCAAATTTGGTATGTTGGGTTTTTAGGTGCTGATCACGAATCTGAACGAAATTTTAGTCGGAAATGTTTGGTTTCAGAGATAATCTTCATCAAAGTTGGCATTTAAACTAACCTTATTTTCACCATTATTCACCCTCTTTTTGCACACAATTCTTGATTTAAAGCTAAAGTGGCCCACAATATTTGATTTTCACCTTTTAAAACCCCGTGTTTCTATGTTTTTTACACCTTTTATCAAATAAATTGGAAAGGGTCCCTTTAAAAACGTTGCAACCGTGCATTCACTGCTCCACCGCCTCCACCATATTCTGCTACGATTAAAAACGATTGAAAGCGAAGCTATGCAATTTAATTCAAAAAAGTGTAAAATACGTAGAAGAATGAGGTTTTAAAAGGTGAAAATCAAATATTGTGTACCACTTTAACTTAAAATCAAGAATTGTATGCCAAAAGAAGGGGGAATAAAGTGAAAATGAGGTTAGTTCAAATGCCAACTTCAATGATGGATATCTCGGAAACAAATGTATCCGACTAAAAATTTTTTCAGATCCGTGATCAGCGCCACAAACACAGGTGTTTTTACAGGTTAGATGTTTTTGCAAGAAATTTATTGCAATTTATTCCTAACATTTTTGCGGTTTGCACGTAACTGGGTTTATCAATTTACTGAAACTTGTAAGTCTCAATTCTTTTTAAACCGTTTTCTTTGTCTCCATGTTGTTCTGGTTATGGGCGATAAAATGATACTTACAGCGAATTCTTTTGGTTAAACTAGGTGCTTTCAATTTAATTAGGTTTTTTTAATCAAAATTTTTTACTACAAAATGCAGGGTTTGTTTTTTTCTTTTGATAATTCATAAAAGCTTGATGTCTAGGAACTTATTACCGTGGGTATAAAAGTAGACGCAATATTTAACATACCTTAGGGATAAAGGAGCCGAAGTGGACATTTTGGGCTTCTTCAGATGTATGGTTACAAAATGCATGAAACAATTACTTTGTGTTGCTATATTACTGTACATCTCATTGGTACGGAAGAGAAGGGAAGTTTATGGTGAAAGTGTAAAGAGTGTACTCGTGAAAATAAAAGTACTTTCCAGCCAAGAAAAAAATCCTAGCCTTCTAAAAGCTGTTGTAGCTCTAAATGTTATTTAAGGTTATTATTTAATGTAACGCCTACGCCGCTCATAAGTAGATAATAAAAATTGGTTAACTTTTTTTATGCCAGTATATTATTGTCCTCTATTGTGTGCTTTGAAATCTACGATAAAATGGTGGTGCCCTCTGGATAACATTATTCAGTCGTTACATGGGTTTAACATCTAAAAATCTGGCACCCACGGTACTTAGTACTTAACTTTTGTGCTACTAACATGGACTGCCATAAACATAAAAAAACTAAATATACTAAATGTACTAGATGTAGTACAATTGTACAGCTGAACATCGCAAATTCGCGTTGTTGTTGTCAAGGAAGCCGGCATGATTTAACTGACCAATAAGAAGGCTTCCTTATGTTATGCAAGGTTACAGAAAGACGAAATTCGCTTGCCCTGGTTTGCGTTTTAAATAATATTGCGAAGAATTTACCAAATTGTGCGTTTATTAAGTTTTGCATTTTGTTTTAATTTACGTAAAATGCAACGAAATTCAATCGAGTTGACTGACATGGTTTTGTGCTGCAAAATGCTCGGCAAGCCGGGGAACTATGAAAGAGTTTGTTTATAGTGAACCCATTAACAGTTTAGAACAGTTGCGAAATCGTGTGGAACTAGCGGCTCAGCAAATAAGGAACAATGAAAACATTTTTGCGCGTGTGAGAAACAGTATGCAGCGGAAAATAAATGCATGTTTGGAATCAAAATTTAGAACATATTCCGTATTGAAGGTAAATCGACCTTTATTTAAATATTTTTTGTTACAATTTATTTTGATATAAGGCTTTTAATAATTTTTAAAGTAAATTTATAAAAAAATAGAATATAATAACATTTTACCTTTTTATTCTATTATGTATTTATATCGTTTATTGGGTATAAAATAGGACGTTTGGCAACATCGCAAACAAATAGGTCTACTGTCTGTGTTTATAGTATTTACGTAACCAGGGACGTAGCAGATAGGTGAAAAGAAGGTATTTTTACAAATTGTAAAAAAGTTTGAATTAAACAAAAAAAGTACTCAGTGTGTCTCTACACTGTCCCAGGAGTCACCCATTTCAATATATTAAAGTATTTCCATAACACCCTGTATATATATATATATATATATATTATGAAGCACAAGGAAAAAATTCCCTACTGTCTTGGTGTATTATATAAAATATTCTACTCCCTTTAAAGACAGTCAAAAGAAAACATCCTGCTTTTCGATGCTATCCACCACGACTCTCTCCCCAGACCGGTTTCGCCTGCCTTACAGGAACTCATCAGTGAGGCTGTATCGAGTCTTGGTGAATAGCATAGAAAACAAGCGTCTACTTATTAGATAAGTTTCATTGTCTAGCGGTAGAATATTAAATCCTGCCGTTGATGCCCTACTGAAATGGCATTCAGTATATCTTGGCGATTTTCTTAAATCTGTCTCTCTTCTTTCAGATAACTGATTGGTAACTTTTTAAATAAACACCATGTATATAAAAAACATAAACCAAATTGAACTTTTGACACTCTGCATTTTCGAAATCTCACATCCAATTTCGGACTGTAAGTTGGGTTAGATCGTCATATTATTCTAGTCCAAGAAATCTATGCTAGTATTGTTTTAGCATTTTTAAGAGACATACTGTAGTTCCAATTATTTAAAAACATAAAAAGTTTATTTAGAAATAATTTTAAGTCCTAGTCAAGTAAGTACCTTCATGATACAATACTTTCAAGTTTGCAAATTATTTTGCATAAATACGACAAAGTTTTGTTTACATGCTTGTTTAAAACACAGTATATGATTTGATATAAAACGATATTCTAAAACAGAAGGGAAGAAACTTAGTTTAGATACGCTTTGGCACCGAATATTACTCGTTCCTTCTTTAAAGAGTTTAAAATTAGTTTTCTTTGTCAATTTCCGGGGACGCAAACCTCCTTACTATAAACTAAGCTACACACCACTTGCGGCATTTCCTTTGATCTTTAAATTTCGTATTCTAAGCTGACTTAGTTAGTAATGTAGGGTACATTCACTTTTTAGGACCTGTTTTTGAAATTGCCATAAGAAAAAAGGTCCTAATAAACTTTGATAACCTAAATAAAAGAAATGGTTAAAATTAAAAAAAAAAACGAAACTAAAATTGGTAATAGTTGGATAAAGCGGTTTTCGCTATTATAAGAGATTTTTGAAAAATTCTTTTTCAGGGCGTTTCTATAGGTCGATTATGACACAAATCTGTGTGCGCGTTTTCCAAAATCCATTTCTATAATTTATTATTAATAAAAACATATTTACGGGACGGTGGAGTGAACAGGGTGCTGGGTGGGAACAAAACAGTATAAATCCAACGTCAAACACAATAAAACATTAAAACACTGGACTCGGGGCACATGAAAAATGTAAATTAATTTTGAAAAGTATTAAATTTTTCGAAAAACTATCCCACACATATGAGATATCTCGTCCGCCATTAATTAAAAAAGGAAAATTCATTTTGGTCAGCTGATAACATGAAGTTCGTCATTATGAAAATGACAGTCTTAATAGAAGCAGCGTTGCCAAATTTCTTATGAAGAATTAACACCAAGCCTATTTCGGGGATTATCCACCATTTCCATGAGAAACAATGGTATTTTTAGTAGAAATTCCATCTTCTTTATGTTAAGGTATTTTCCTTTTAGAAGAAATAACTTAATTTTTCATATGAATTTTGTCCTATATTTTCCTTTTTTTAAGCTATTGACACTTTCTCACTTTATTTGGCAACATCGCAAGACATTTACAATTCTATTGCAAACTCTTCTTTTTATGCAGTTACAGCCATGGCGGGATTGTTGTACTATTATTTATTTTTAATTTTTTTAAATCAATTTTTGGACATTTTTGTAAACAGAAAGTGCGGTGTGTACTGTGAAATACTGTTTTTGGGCGTTTAATGTAGAATTTCTACTGTTTCGTCCCCACCCAGCACCCCTGTTCACTCCACCGTCCCGTAAATAATATGTTCTTATTAATAATAAATTATAGAAATGGATTTTGGAAAACGCGCACACAGATTTGTGTCATAATCGACCTATAGAATCGCCCTGACAAAAAAATCTCTTATAAGAGCGAAAACCGCCTATATCGAACTTTACCGATTTTGGTTACGTCCGTGGTATGAGTGTTATTTTTTCCTTTTTTATGTTGATCCCTTCCTGTTAAAAAAACCACCTGCCCTCACTAACAATATTACATAAATAATATATTTAATAATGTATTTTGAAACAAGAAGCGACGACCTAACTTAACGGTATACCCGAATGTTGCTTCTTGATTCTTTGTGTAGTTTAAAATTGATTTTCTTTGTCAATTTCCATCGTGCCTTCTTCTTTACTGTAAATTGGTCTCTGCTTACCACTTGCTGCATTACCTTTCGCTGCACACTTTGCGACGAATTTTCAGCGCAGTTGTTTGATCTCTTAATTTTGTATTCTACGTCAACTTAGTACGGTTAATAATGTAAGGGGTTGTTTTAGATTAAGACGTGTGGATGGGGTTGTTGTTATTAGATAAGACACATTCAATGAACTTCGCAAACTATTAGTTAGATAATTTTAAAGGCGAAATTTTGCGGTTTCGCCTGTACAAAGAGTTTTATACGCAAAATTCTAAGAAATGCAATTCTAAAGAGACGACCGTCTTTTTACTTAATTTTTATTTTTTTATTTTAGGTTAAATAAATAATGGACGGTTTGTATAATGTGTATTTAAAAACTTGATGATTTTGACAGAAATCTTTAAACAAATAAAAAAAACTACCTATTTTGAACGGTTTGCTATGTTTTAACAAATGTTATAAATTTCACTTTTAAACACTGTTTAAATTTTTTTCACTACCGTTAAAAAAGTGCTGTTTTTAAATCGTTAACATGAAGTTAAAAGTACTCCGTTCTAGTAGACTACATAAAGTGTTAAAAAAGTAACATTTTTAACACTTCGAAGCTTTTTCACACTTTGAGTTAGTATTTTGTTTCAATGCCTACTACAATAACCCTAAATATCAATTTATGCAATGTAACAGTAAGCGCGATATCAACCGAACCAAACGGTCAAGTTACCTTTGATTTCGTCATTATTTCTTTTAGTTCCTGTGTCATTAGTTTTAAAATTTGACATTTTGCAAATTAATTTATTAGAAATTATTAAAAATTAATAGTAATAGTGAATTAGGATGACTAAGAAATTGAAAAGGAATTTAAACTGATTTATTATTATTTCTACAAAAGTATGTTCATACAATTTTCTTAAATTAAATAATAAATGCATGATTATGAAAGAGAATAATTGTCCTTTGAAAAATAAGGAGGCTATGATTTTTTTGCAATATAATGGCTGTGCTGCAAAAATCTAAATTATTAATTTTAAATAAATAAAACATGTATAAAATGGAATTTTGGGCTATTTTTTTACGTTCGTGGAAAAAAATTAAGTATGTAACACATGCATAAAGTGTCTTTTTTACTCATGAGATTGCCGCACTCGCCCTAACGGCTCGTGAGGTCAAACTTCCCATTCGTAAAAAAGTATCACTTTATGCACTTGTTACATAAATTACAATTTTTAATAAATCCCAAAAAAGTATCTAATAATCCAACCCAGTTGTAACGGTTTGGTGCATATTTCAGCGAAATGGTATTAGCTGGGCATTGTATTCGAATCCGCATTTGGCACAATCATGTACACCGGAATTTATCGTGTGCAATTATTAGTGTGTAGGTATACGTGTGGATTAATTTTTGTAACAATTAAAAAAGCTGTACAGTGTAATTTCGTTTATACTTAATACTAAAACACATTTTTGTGGCTTGGTAATTATTAATTTAAACACTGTATAAGCCATGGGCGGTAGATGACTTTTTCAGGTGAGGCAAACTTAATAAAATAAAAATTAATATATTATTGCTTTAAATATTAGTAGACATAAATAAAGAGTCTATCAAGTCTCAATTAATATTTCTTACTCAGTTGAACCCAATCGCAATTGGGTGAAGAGTTTGCGGAAACTTTCGAAAGTGTTAAAAGAACTGCGGAAAATTATCCAAAAAAATACCAAAATAAGGTAAAAGTTCGATATAGCGGTTTTCGCTATTTTAAGAGATTTTCGAAAAATTCTTTTTCAGGGCGTTTCTATAGGTCGATTATGACACAAATCTGTGTGCGCGGTTTCAAAAATCCATTTCTATAATTTATTATTAATCAAAACATACTTACGGGACGGTGGAGTGAACAGGGGTGCTGGGTGGGGACAAAACAGTATAAATCTAACCTCAAACACAAGAAAACATTAATACACTGCACTCGGGGCACATAAAAATGTAAATTAATTTTAAAAACTTTTAAATTTTTCAAAAATTATCCCACACATGAGATTCTCGTCCGCCATTAATTAAAATTATGAAAATGACAGTCTCGATAGAGGCAACGTTGCCAAACTTCTTATGAAGATTTAACACTCAAGCCTATTTCGGGGATTCCCATTCAAATCTTCGTAGATGCCGTGCATCATACACTTACTAAAATTCACCATTTCCATAAGAAACAATGGTATTTTTGGTAGAAATAACTCCTTAATGCTTGGGTATTTTTCTTTTTCTCTACAAATTATAATAAGAAGAAGGTATACCTTAATTTTTCATATGAATTTTGTCCTGTATCTTCCTTTTTTTTTTTTCAGACGTTTGGCAACATCCCAAGACATTTGCAAACTCATTTTTTAATCATCGGCGGGATTGTTGTGTAAACTATTATTTATTTTTATTTTTTTAAACAATTTTTAGACATTTTGTAAACAGAAAGTGCGGTGTGTACTGTGAAATACTGTTTTTGGGTGTTTAATGTAGGATTTATACTGTTTTGTCCCCACCCAGCATCCCTATCGAACTTTTACCCCAAAATAAATTAAATATTGTTAATTTTCTACAATTTTATTATCTAAACACACATTTTTAATTCGGTAAAAAAAATTTCAGATAGAAAAATACTACCAAGGATGGAAAATACCTAATAAAAACAAATCGGGAACTTTTAGAACGCTGTATTTAACAAGCAGCTGCTTTGTTTATGACGAGAGTTGCCGTTTAAAGAGCTTTTGGATTGTGAATATGTTACGTATCTAGAGCAAATGAAAACACATATATGCGAAAATAGAAAACAATGTTATTGTAAGGTGAAAATTCAAAAACTAAAAAGAGTTTCTCATAATATACAGACTGAAATGAAATACCTTTTAAACTTTTAATAAGGCTAAACATCCATTTAAAATAAACAGAATAAAATTTAAAACTACTTTTTTATAGAACAACGAGAAAATCGTAAAATCCAATGCCAAGAGCTCTTTTCTAATAGGTAAAATCCCGCTTGTACAAACTTTAAGCTTTAAGCATCTTATTGAAAAGTTATCATTTTAATAGTCTAAAAAAAGGAAAGAGGATTTTAAATAAAAAGAGTCTTCCTTAGCTTCTTAGAATGTTTAACTAAGACACTATATTTATTATCTTAAATTAAAATAGCAGACATGCAATACATAAAATGTTGTTTTGTTTCAAGGTTAGTTTATATTTATAAGGTTGAGACATATCCTCAACTTTTAGGCGGTTCGAGGTCGGGGACGCAAGGAAGGGCACTCCACGGAGAAAAGTTGGCAAGACTGGGTAAAATCAAAGCTGATGATCAATCCAGTGGCGTCTAGAATTTGCGCATTTTAATTTGCATTTTTGGAAGTGATATTTGTTGAAAGATGTAATTCCAAATGTTTTTTATTTAAAGTACAATAATTTACAACTTACTAACAATTAAAAACTGTTGTGTAAACGGTTTTTCTACTAATACAATAAACTGTGTATCTCTGGCACTGAACAACATGGCCGAAAAATGGGAGATGTGACGTCATAACACGTCAAAGCAATATGGTCGAATGTCGTGACCTTATATAGACCGACTTTGGCTTTGTTTAAATTTTCCAAAACAGACTTTAACTTTTGGGCAACGATTTAACAGCATAAAGAAATACAAGAAGATTACAGTTTTTATGTATTTTGTAAATATTTCTATAGTTTATTTAAAACTATTGATAGTTTAGTCCTTTAAAGTAATGGGGTCCCTACATCTACACACCTCGAAACTGAACCTATCTATGGTTTTAAAATAATAGATAATAAAACCAAAAATAATATAATATATACCTGGGGTGAGAAGTGAGCTATTTACCAAGTTTTTTTATATAATATATAATGTGCGAGGCAAATAATAGCTTTCCCACCCGAGGCATATATAATTTGTTTTCACTGCTAACATTAATTTCCTAGTTCTAGTTGATAATTAAGTTAAAATTATAGAATTGTTCTCATTATTTGCCCGGGTGTTTTTTATTATCATAATTTACCAAGGGTAAGAAATAATTATTCTTGTTAGGGGAATGGAGTAAATAATTTCTCAGGTTAGCAGTAAAAAATATATATGAATTGCGGTTTTATGCGCTTATAGAAGATGTTTTAAAATATGATGCTGATTTCAAGATTGTGATTCCTTAGGTGATTTTAGAAAGATGATTTTTAGTAAATTTATTTCTGAAATGGCCTAACTTTTGAGATACAAAGTAAAAAAGTTCAAGGTTAATATATATATATATATATACATATCGCTTGCTGAATGCAATAGTGGCACAATTCAAAAAAGTAGAATAATGTGAAATGGCTGTTTGAAAAAATCGCGAAATCTGTATTCTGTATGAGTATTAAAGACCCTGGAGTAGCATATTAAAAATAAACTGGCCTCAGGAATTTGTGAAAATATGTTTTCCGCACCTTTTAGAGACACCCTGTAGAGAAAAGTCTGCAATTGCGTTTGTAATAAAAGTTTCTTAAGTTGTGATAATGCAAAAAAACAAATTATGTTTTTATTATATCAAAAATTGTAATTTTTAGGGCCGTATTAACTGTTTGAAGCGCCCTAGGCTAGAATTCCCGAAGCACCTATTTTCCTCCAAAAATATTTTGAAGTGCAAAAAAAAATAGTTCTTTCCTCCGTAGCGCCTATTTTAAGTGCCAGGCGAAAAAAGGTCATTCCCTCCTTTTCGCGCCTATTTTATTCCAAAGCACCTTATTCACAGAGAAATTAGTCACCAAAAATCCCCACCCGACCTAAACTTTTTTAAAAAGTGCCCTGTCTAGTGCACATTACTCCCCTTTCTGGCACCTATTTTTACATGGCGCCCTAGGCTGTAGCCTAGTCAGCCTAATGGTTAATACGGCACTGGTAATTTTATTAGCTTTTTAAATATTCTGTGTCACCCAGTTAAAAATAACAATTTATAATTTTAACCTAAATTTTGATTTTCATTTTTTCAATGTCTTTTGTAAGCAGTATTTAGAAGAACTATTGTGAGTGTGTGCCAGAATGTACCTTTCCTATATTGGAATATTTGTAAGTACACAACAACAAGTATACTGATATATGGGCTCCCAATAAATTCCAGCCAACATGTTCACGGCAAATTCGTAACTCAATGACAATAACAACGAAATTCCTTCCTGTCAGAAAATTAACGCAGCATTCGGAAACTACGTTATGTTTTGTACGTGTTTCGTTAATTAGTTTTTTTTTAAATAAAAGCATTTTTCAGCAAATGTTTAAATCTTTATGATTATTAAACAAAATTAAGACTTCAAGTAATAAATTCATACAGAGTGGTTCAAAATTTAGTAAAATATACGCATTAAATTTTAGTAGCAATACAAATAATGATAATTTGAAGAGTAAAATTCGGTAGTGTCTTTCTATGAATCTTGATTCTGCTTAGGAATGCACGATGAGCGATAACAGGTTAAAAGGCTTTGCGAAAAATTATAGAGATGATTTTTTTTCTTGAGCGATATGTCGCTTGCCCTGTAGGTGTTATACATGCCTTGGTAGTAAGTCTCCTGTAGTTTTTTTCTCTTCTTTGGACAAACCACGAAGGCTAAAAGCCTAAATACTAACGTACCGTGGATGTCTTAAGCGAGGTAAGAGGGAGTTTGTTGACACGGGACTTAAATACTTGAAGATTTGGGGGAAGGAAAGACCTCCGCGGGCAGCAGGTTCCACAATCTAGAAACTCTAGGGATAAAAGAACGAACAAAGTGAGAAGTTCGGGGCCTGTCCAGTTGGACCGTATAGGGATGCATACGCGCGGAACCACGAGTTTCTCTGTTGGGAACCGTAAGTGAAGGAACTATACTGGACAATTCTTCAGAGCAGAAGCCATGAAAGTACCTATAAAAAAGCGATAAATCCCCCACAGCCCGACGTTGGGCAAGAGTGGGAAGCCTTTCCGTAAGTGAAGGATCATTAATGAGACGAATAGCTCTTCTTTGAATAGAATCAAGAATGCTTAGGGTTGTGGGGGACGCCATGCCCCAGATATGGGAACAATATTCCAAGGGAGGTCGGATTTGGGACACATATAAAGTGTATAAATTAGAAGCGGAAAAATACTTTTTGGCTCGAAAGAGAAATCCAAGCTTTTTGAAGCTGCCGTGGCTATAGATACAATGTGTTTATGCCAGTTAAGGTCACTTTCAAATGTGACGCCCACAAGATTGAAGGTGTCTTTGCTCTGTAAAACTTGGCCGCTCATAAGTAAAGGATGAGTATTTGATGACTCTTTTCGCGACAAGGAACACGATTGTGTTTTGGATGCATTAAAGTGGACGAGATTTTTGGCGCTCCAATCCAATATTAAATTAAGATCCTGCGAAAGAGATATCTAACTATGGCTTATCTAGAGCCACATAATGTTTATATTTTTCCTTGGCCTCCACGTTCACCCGATCTGTCTCAGCTGAGTTGGGGAATGAAATTCATGTTGCGTGAGTGTGTAAATTCTCCCGGTGTGTTGTCACCTACACCAAATATTATTGTGTATGCAACAACAAAATTTGATTAAGTTTAATACATAACATAAGGGTTGCGATTTCTGTAAATAGTAAATTTTAAGTTCCAAACAAAGCTTTTTATCCATATACATATGTCTTAGAACGCACCCCTTTTAAGCTACAGTCATCGTGCGTAAAAATTTTGATTATTTTGGACTATGGGTATTTAAAAAAATTAGAGGACGTCTTCAATGCAACAAAGCTCATTTTTTGGCATACAAGAAAAAATTATTACCAGTGTTGTCCATAAGGGGTTTAGGGTAAATATTTTTAATAGGAAAATGGTACGCCACTGCAATTTTCTAAAATAAAAATAGTTTTAAAAATTCCCATTAAGTTTAAAACAAATTTAATTTCTTGACTTCTTTTTATTTGATGCACGGTTTTCGCGTAAGTAAATAACAACCATTTCTCGACATGGTCAAATCCCTATCTAATTAAAGAATAAAATATCAAAGGTAATTTTTCACTGTAGAATTTGATATTATCGATACGAAATGGCCGTGCCGCGTAATGGTTTTTATTTATTTACGCGAAAACCATGCATTAAAGAAAAAAAGTCGAGAAATTAAATTTGTACCAAACCTAATGGCAATTTTAAAAATTATTTTGCTGCTGCATACCAATTTTTATTAAAACATATATTTACCTTCAGCCCCCATGGACGACACTGGTGATAATTTTTTTTGTATGCCAAAAATTGTGTTTTGGTGCATAGAAAGCGTCCCCAATTTTTGGAAAAATGTCTCAATTGGTATAAAAGTTATGATAAAAAAACAATAATTTTTTAAAATTTTTAACACCTTGTAGTTCGAAAACTAAGACCTCTAGGACAAATTTGTATATGAAGTTTTTTTATATTTTTAGTGTAAAATTTGCTCTTAAAGTTTGTCGGATAAATTGTAAAGCACACTGTATAAATACGTTTATATTAAAAAAATATATATAAGAGACATGTACTTTTAAAAACTCCGTAAGCCAGAAAAGTGGACTGCGACACAAAAACGTTTTTAATTGTAGTTTATTGAAGGGTCCTTCAGTCCTTTTATTGCAACCAATTTTCCGTTAAATTTCATTATAAACATGATCCAGCAATAATATGAGAGATTTAACAACAATAGTCACTTAATTTAATTTGGCTTTGTTTTGAAATCGAACAATTGTGAAGTGTGTTACTTTTGTAAAAACCGTATTAATCTAATTCAAAAAGGTTATAGATGTATTTTTTTAAACTGTTTTTACTGTTTAAAGCTTTTTTAATTCAACATATACAGAGTGTCCCTAAAAGGAAAGGAAGGAAAAAATGCCACCATAAATTCCGATCTGATGCAACTTACCTTAGTCCAAAAGTGAATGATTTCGGTTTGCAAAACTTTAATATAGTTTTAGTTTTAAAACTTAAACAAACTAATTACATAAACTATTATGACAACGCAGTTCTAATAGACCATATGGTCATATAAATTAATGTAGAAATGTAGAATTTTATAGGTTTCATTACGTTACAGAATTCCCAAAGTTACAATAGCAGAATTTTTAGGGAATCAATAAAAAATATATATCGGTTTAAAGGTAAAACTCACGTAGTAACACTTTAGGATTAAGGAAATAAGATCATTTTATTATTAATTTTTGTTCCTGGTAAAAGAAATACGATTTACAAAGGGAAATGTTGATTTTGTATACCAAGTTTGCAAAAAATAAACTATCGAAGAAACTATCTTTATTTTTCTCTTTTAGGCTATATATCATTTTGTTTATTTACCGTTAAAATGCTGGCATTATCAATAACTTTATTAATTTTTTTTTTTTTGATATTTAAAAATGTCAAAATTAATTATTTTGACTGTTGTGTTGTTTAATGGTTTTCAAAATATTTATTATAAAGAAAAAAATTAGTAATTTATGTAACAAGTGCATAAAATGATCCTTTTTTTTTACGAATGGGAAGTTTGAGATCACGATTTGTTAGGCGAGTGCGGCAATCCCATAAGTAATAAATAATAGTTTAAAAAAACTAAAAAATACGCTTTTATATGCAACCGAACTAAAAATTAGAAAATAATTTTTCATTAAAAAAAATATTGTCACTTCATAGTAAAAAGCGTGGGGTGATAAATATATTAAATGTTATAATTATTATATTTGCCAATATCTATGATGGAAAAGTTATGAAAAAATAGTAAAATGCACCCCACGGTTTTTACTATGAAGTGACAATATTTTTTAATGAAAAATTATTTTCTAATTTTTAGTTCGGTTGCATATAAAGCGTGTTTTTAGTTTTTAAACCATTATTTATTTTTTATTTTTTAGTTCGATATGCATTTATGTATGTATAAAAGTTTGGAATGTTGCCAACAGATGGCAACCCACTAAAAATTTTTTTCGCCATTTTGTCGAGAGTAGCAAAGTTTTTCAGATGGACTTTCTGAAAATAACCTAATATAAAATTTGAGTAAAATCGATTCAGATCGAACTCTTGAAATGGCCGGTGGTTGGTACCACTGGGACGTACAGGTGACAGATGACACTTTGTGGTATAAAGCAGTGGTTATAATAATATAATGGATTTTTTTTTCCTAGCGATCCAAACCAGGATAACGGGATACTGTTTGCAGATTATTGCATTGTGGTCCTTAATACGTGTGCAAAGTTTCAAAGAAATCGAATAGCTGGAAGTTGGTTAAAATTAGGCTCAAAGATTCCGTTACATTCATGGATAGATAGATGGATAGATAGTTACAACCCAAGTTAATAAAAGCGTGTTAAAAAAAAAACCTTATGCATGTGTTAAATACTATATTTTTTCCAAGACCGTATAAAAATTTCCCAAAATACCATTTAATACATGTTTTATTTATCTAAATCTCTTAATTTTAATTTTTACAGCAAAACCATTATATTGCAACAAAAAATCATACCCTGCTTATTTTTTAAGAGACAATTATCCTCTTCATAACTATACGTTTATTAATTATTTAATTTTAGAAAATTGTATATACATACTTCTTGTAGAAATAATGGAAAAACAGTAAAAATTCCTTTTTAATTCCTTAGTCATCTGGCGTGTTATACTACTTACCGCACAGTTGTAAATAAAAAAATAATAATTACACATGTGATTAATAAAATTCATTTTTTTTCACCTAAAACTGTAAACTTGAGCAAAAAATATTATTTTAGTAAACGACCCGATTTCCCAAACAGAACGTTCCATTGATTTATGTTAAATCTATTTTATGCTTTATTGGTAAATTAGTTGGGCGTTTAGGTTCAAAGCTAACCACTGGAAGTAATCATTCAAGCAAGTAATTCTGTTGGATAGGTTACAGCAAAATATTTTGTTTAAAGTAGCCATGGGGCACCAGAACAAATATTACATTGGTCTTAAAGTTAGTTGTGAGGTTGATTGTTTATCGGATGAGTTGTTTAATTATAGAGAAGCCTTAGAACAGCCTTGAATAGTAGTGTTTAACCTATAAAACACGAAATGATGGTGGTAAAGGAGCTAACAATGTCTTGTATAATTGGTTTAAGAAAAATATAATATAATTTACATAATACCATACATAATTTAGAAAAAATATAAATATTATAAGAATTTTAAAATAATATGGTACTTGGATGGTCTTTTTGTTGGGTACACACCTGGAAAGAATGGGACCGTTTCGGTCCTGGTTTCGAGTATACGCGCTGACCCTGGTCAGCCCTATTGACCCCTATGAACTGGCCGGTCGCTCGAAACAAAATAAAAGGAAAAAAAAGAAAAAAAACCCAAAAGTTCTAATTAAAAACAACGTTTCGGTGGCAAGTTTGCCACCGTTGTCAAGATTAACAATAAAGTTAAAAAATAAAAATAAAAAATTACCTTATATTTAAATTAGAAATAATGAAAATTTTAGGCTTTTTAATATCGCAAACTGAAAAAAAGTTTGACATATGTGTCATGAGTGACATAAATAACTGGTGTATTTATTATTTGTAAGACAAAAAAGGTGATGAGTTAGTTGATTTTTAGTTTTTCTGAAGATACTTTAGTATCGAGCAAAGACAACCAAGTGTTATTTAAATTAACTGAAATTGCTGCGTTTTTAGAACAAGTTTCTTTTTCTAAAATACTCAAGGCATTCCAGTTTATTCTATGATTGTTATCAAATGCGTGTTGGCAGATTTTTGATTAATGAAATTTTGTGTTTTTAATCTATGATCTGTGTTCTTTTATGCGTTTAGCTAATAGTCTACAAGTTTCACCTATATAAAACTTATTGCATTCGCAAGGTATTTTATAAATAACATTTTTGTATTTTCATTTAAATTGTATGGTTTTGTTTTTGTTAATTGAGATCTAATGGTGTTTTGTCTTTTAAAGATTGTGCAAATATTAAATTTATTTCCTATTCGTTGAATTTTATTTGATAGTCCGGGAATGTATGGTAAAAATAAATTTGTAATAAGTCTATTTTGATTTTATCTCATATTTGAATTTTTCAAATTCCTGAAAACAATTCTTTATAAAATCAATAGGATAATTATTTTAAATTAAAATATCTTTTAAATTATCTTTTTCATTGTTTATATTTTAATTAGAACAAATCATCAGGACCGAACTGGTCCCATTCTTTTCAGGCGTGTACCCAACAAAAAGACCAATAAATGAATCCGCCTAACCAATATAGAGCATATCTTCAATATGGTACTTGTCTCGAAACTGGGAGCAAGTCCGATTTTTCGTATACTGGGTTTTTGGGACGCTGATCACAAATCTGAAATAATTTTTAGTCTGAAACTTTTCGTTTTTAATATATCCATCATCAAAGTTAAAAAACAACCTAGCCTTATTTTCACTATATTCCCCCTCCTGTAAGAGGGCTAATATATACCTTATACAAAGTGTTTTAAATTAGGATGGTAATTTTTAGGAGTGCTAATCCTAAAGGATATTAGTAAGAAAACTTTAATGGTAGGACAAAAAGTATAGATATTTTTAATGACGCACCGTGTATATTAGATCAAAGTGAAAAACACCTAAATTATTTTGTTTATTATTTTACACATCACAAAACGGCAAAAACCAAAGTACTCAAAATTTAACTTTATATTAAAGTGTCATACTTTATTGAAAAAAACGCGCTATGTGCTTAATTAAATAAGGGGTTTTTCTTGCTTTATTTTGGATTGGGCTTTTATTTTTACATTGATCAAGGCTTTTAACAGTAACAAAGCATTTTTTTAAAATATTACAATTTTTGTGTACAAGTTTTCATTTTGAATATAATGAATGCCAAACTCCCATTTAGTAACTTTAGTTAGGCTCTGTTGACGATCCATGTTAATAAATTATCAAATTTCAAATTTAATTATGTTAAGCTAAAGTAAGGGAGAGAATATGTAAATATGTAGAAAACTACCTGATCTAAACAACTTACTGTTAGTATTATAAAGTAAAACAGTGTATGAGTTTCATTTTAAGGTAAAAAATATATTTTTCGCTACTTTTCAAAATAAAAACGATTTTTTACTAAATTTTTAATTACAAAATATTTGCATTGGTATATACCGGGTGATTCAAAGATCGATTACGAAACCTAAGGGGGTGATTCTACTTGACAAAATAGGGGTAGAGCTTTATATATATATTTTTAAAATGTCATTCGTTTTCGTGTTACAAGCTGTGAAAGTTCAATTTTTATTTTAGTTTTTTCGCCATATTGCATTTATTTTTTAACCAATCCAGTTAATATTTGGCACACAAATCATGCTTTGTAGATTCTAAAATTTTAGGATAAAACTACTTTTTTAAATACCGCCAAAGGGCACTTTACCTAAAACTTAAAATTTATTTATATCATAACTTTTTATTTTGACAGATATCGCAAAGCTGGGGACGCCCTTTTATAGACAATTAAAAACTTAAAAAATAAGGTAATCTTTAATAAAGTCGATAAACCTCACCGTTTAGGCACCAATAGACATCAAAGTTTTCATCAATTTCAATCAAATTACCTACATACACACAGGGTATCCAATAACTTAACCGAAAAACTTTACGGGGCGATTCTACAACAGAAAATAAGAAAAAAACTTCATATAAACATATGTCCTAAAGTCTTAGTTTTTGAACTACGGTGTGTTAAATATTAAAAAAAAAAAAATTGTATGTGGTGGAAAATTTGGCTAATCCCTTGCAATCAGGATGTTTAAACTCCCCATATAAAAATTTTAAAATCAGTCGTATTTGTTTTTGTATTCCTTAACTAGCGCAATGTTTTCGTGTTCCGATTAGGTTAATATAGTTTGTAAAAATATGGATACATTGACACATGCTTAATTAGTATTTTCATGTTTTTCCAACACTGCTAATTTAACCGGTTTATTTATGACCTAATTTCTTATTCAATTATGCATTCGATTGTCAATTGCGTGCGCCTGACAGCTCTAGGCGTATTTGGTCATGCAACTAATTTGTTTAATCAGATAATTCAAACACATACTGAGTAAAGCAAGCGTGTTTACTAGGAAAATATTGCAATTATTATTGTAATAATAGTGAATTATTATAATGTGCATTCCAATTAAAATGAGCCACCCCATATAAAACCGTTGTTTGTAAACTTATAAAAAATATATACCGGGTGTTGCTCCGTCAGAGCGGGCCATAGGGAATCCCATATAAATTTTGAAGTGGTCCAATATTGGCTCCCCTAATTATTTTAGAAGAAAATATAATAAGGATTTTTAAAGAGCACGAAAAGTTGTACCCAGTGTACAAATTTCAGCTCTTCTCAGTTCGCGAGCTAAGAGATAAATGCTAAAATAAGTTACGAATCTCCTATCTTCTTACCCGCCTTGTATTATTAGAAGTTTATAATAAAATACTAGAAAAATTATTTAACCTCTTACTCTCAAGTTGTCAGATCAATGTCACATCATTCTTAAATAATGAACTACTTAAATCAAGAAAAAATCACTATTATAAAATGGTTTTACCAGAAAAATAGTTATCGAAGAGTAGCGGACATGTTTGCAGCCTATTTTCCCAATAGGCCAATAACCAAGTAAATCGACAATAGAACGGACGATAAAAAATTTGAAACTACAGGCACAGTAATCAATAATTGCAAATGTGAAGAAAATCGACGTGATCTTTCGCCAAACGATTTTTTTCTATGGGGACATTTAAAAACTAAGCTACCAATAAAAAATATGAAAATTTAGTTCAGCTAAGGAATGCTATTTCCGCTGAATGTGCCAGAATATCGATGTACCAACTAGTCAACGTAAGAAATGAGTTTTATAATCGTTTGGGTTATTGTCTGGCAGTTAATGGAGAAATATTTGAGCATTTAATTAAATCCTGATATTTTCGTCATAAATTGATTTCTAAATGTAGAAAAATTTGTTTTATTGTCTTGCGTAACTGTGAGTGCATGTGTTGGAATTAGCTTTAAACTAAAATGAAATGCGAGGATTCTTTTGAAATTCCCGTATAAAATAATTCAGTTTTGGCAATGACATTATAAATTAATGATCTGTCACTAACGTGTGTCACTAATAAATCGATATGGTGTTTTTATTGTTGATTTCTAGAGTACAGGGTGACTGTAGCCTATGGCGGCGTTTTTAGGGGGCGGCAGACGTTGTTTAGGGGCGGCAAAATTTGTACTTATAAATTGTGGATTTCGAATTTTATTTAGTACGAAATTGAAAGAAAAGTGAGGACCTCTTTTTTTTTGGTCTCCAAAATTATTTCAAGAATAAAAGAAAAAGAAAGAGCGGAGATGGTGTATCGGTTTTTCAGTTAATACCGGTTTTTTAATATTCGGTTAACCGGTTTTAACCAAAACCGTTTTTTTGAAAACCGGTTAACCGGTTTTTTTCCAGTTTTTGCCAGCGCTAATTCTAATATTATATTGTCATTTTCAAATACGGTTTGAATGAACCACTCCGACGAATACGGTTAGCAAGAAAATTTGACTTTAGACAACGTAGGACAACTGTGCCATGGTAAGACTTAATGCTAAATTTTGTTAAAATCGGATTGATTGGCAAAAAATAGGGTTTGCAAATAGCAGTCCAATAAGTTTAAACACAAATCAAATAATTTCTAGTAATAATTTTGGTTACATCGATATCTTGTTTTACTTCTAAAAACAAATCTTAAATTTATACGGTGCTAAAATATTTATGATTAAGGAAATCAAAGTTAAAATTAGTTTTTGCCCTTTGAGAAACTTTATGAAAAGAGTTTTGGCAACGATACCCAAGTAAATTATTTGGATCCAATATTCTTATTTGGTGCACGTATTGTATTAAAATTTGAATTAGGTTAATATTTTCTAATTAAAAAAAGTTTTCAAGTACATAAGAGACTAAATAAATAAATTATCTGGGTATATGGAAGTTTAAAGATTCAAAATCACAATAAAAATTTTAATTATCTTAAAGGGCTAAAAGCAAATATGTTATGCTTTAGATCACAAACCATTTTAGTCTCTCCATAGCACAGTAAACAGAGTCTTTAATTTTTAATGGATGGTAATTAGTTGGGTACTCGCCAAAAATGAAATTAAAAGTACTAAAAAACCAAAAAATAAAATAAAACAAGTAAAAGATACTTTAAAATCGACGTTTCGGTGGCAAATCTGCCACCGTTGTCAAGATAAATTGAATACAAATAATAAAAATAAAAATTTACTATTATTAGGTTTTAAATTTTCAAATTTTTATGTTTTTTAAGGAGATTCTGATGTCTTTGACATTAAATGTCAAATATGTTTGTTTGGTTATAGTGTCATAGTGACATAGATAACTGGTTGCTGGTGTATTTATTGTTTATATTACAAAAAGGTGAATAGTTAGTTAATTTTTACTCTTCGTGAATATACTTCAGTATCAAGCAAAGGCAACCAAGTGTTATTTAAATTAACCGAAATTGATGCTACACAATTATCTTTATTTAATAATATATACGCACTTTCTTTGATTTTGCGTTTATTAGAACAAGTTTCCTTTGCTAAAATGCTCGAAGCATCCCAGTTTATTCTATGATTGTTATCAAATGCGTGTTGGCAGATTTTTGATTTATGAAATTCTGTGTTTTTAATGTATGATCTGTGTTCTTTTATGCGTTTGGCTAATTTTTAATCCAGCCAGAAAGACATCTTTACGTGATATGTAGGTATTTAAAAATATCGTCCATGGTGGTCCAAAAGTTGCAATGAAAAAACTGCATGTGTTAAATGCATGGGTTAAACATCTAATAACCCGAAATCCTTAATACTCTGAGGCATAAAAGTTTGCGGGCTATCACAAAGATAAAAAAAAATCGGATTAATAAATAACACTGAAGATACACTTTCAATTGCTCTTTTAGAGGTTGGCAATGTTTGCACGTCTCCTACAGTCTGTTATATACACTTTTAAACTCATGTGGTTTTCAAAATTGTTCTTGTATCTGTATTTTTGTTTATATACATTGCATGTCTAACAAATCCACAAAGTTTAACCCACCGTAGCTATGTAATTGGAAAAAAAATATGTACAGACATATTTACAATATCCAAGGCGGAGCCCCAAAACGTCCGTCGCCAAAAACTTTTTCTCCAGTTCGCTTTTAAAGTTTATTACTAGAAACTAATTAAGTTTTCCTTTGCTTTTCTAAAACTAAGTTTAGAAAACAAAAGAGAATTACAGCCTCTGTTGTTTTAAATTAAAAACTCTGTATTAAAGTACTAAAAATATGCTGGTTGGCACCAAGACTACTTAACAAACATTTTACCAAAACTTTTAAACTATAAGTTAGTCAAAAGTTAAAGATAAAATATGTAAAAAACATGTTCTAAAATTTCGAAAAAAAAAGGGTAATTGTTTACGAATTAGACGCATGGCCCATGAATTTGTTATACGGCTCGCTGATTACGAATCTGAAAAAAAATTATTCGGACACGTTTCGTTCTCAATCAACAAATTTGAATAGAAAACTAACCTAAATTTACCATATTCCCTCTTTTTTTGCACGCATTTTTTTATTGTTCCGCTAAATTGGCACTTATTATTTGATTTTTACAACCCAAAAATTATTTTTTAAATTTATTTTCCCATTTCTCTCATAAAATTGCAAAGCTTCATTTTCAATTATTTTCATCGCAGAAGCTACTGCAATTAAAAGTGAAGCTTTACAATTTTGTGGAAAAAGGGGAACTTAATGGAAAAATGGGTTTGTAAAGGATAGAAATCAAATATTTAGTGCCAATTTAGCTTTAAATCAAGAATTGTTTACAATTAATTACCAAAAGGAGAATTATAATGACTGCCACAGCTAGTTTGTCCCTATAGCTGCGAGTAATTCGCAACACTTTCTTTGCATTTATGTAAGTATTCATTTAAAGATTTATGAATATTTTTTCCAACTGAATACAGAAAAGTAATTTTTAATTTATTAACTAGAAAATATCTTATTCTCATATTTTGTGTGTGCCGCACAGATGTTCGTTTCCATTACTTATTACTTATTCTTCGAAATATCCCTTAATATCTTGTAAAGTATAAATAAAGCAATTTATAGGTCTAACATAAAAATAAATTGTTGCTTTCTCTAACTTTACTTTATTAAAAAATATAAAATAATTTTATAAGCAGGGCGATTTTTTATAAAGAAAACGTCTTAATACAAACATACATACGTACCAAAATATGTGGCTTTTAAAAACTGATAATTGAAATTCGGCGAAAATTGAAAAAAAAACAGAATTTGTTGCTTTTCAGTTGCTAATTAGTTATTAGTTGCCAAATAAAAGTTTTGTTGCTCTAACCGCTTGTAAGAAATCGGTAACAGTTTGAGATTTCCGTTTTTAATTTTGACAAAACTAACACTGTCTATGCTAGCTATACACTTGATTTTTCAAGGTAAAATTTAAATTAAAAATTTGTTACTCCTCAGCTGGCGTGACCAGTTTATCATCAAACCGATCCGAACTTTGGGATTTCTATTCTGCTGATGAGTCTTTAAACTGTAATAAACAATTTTCTGAACAGCAACAATTTTTTAGATTAAGTTTTACCTGAAAACATCGGTTGTAAAGGTAGTTTAGATAGGGATGTCAAATTAAAAAAAAAAAACATCGATATATCGATCGTAAATATCTATATTTGAAAGGAAAAAAATATCGATAGGTTTTCTTATATTTATGTTTTTTTATTTTTTAATAGGTAGTAGGTAAACGAATACGGCATAAAAGTAAAAATTAGCTAAATACTTAAGTTTATTTTTTAATTTTACTTTCCAACATTTTCACAGTTTTAAAAATTTAAGTAAAAAAACGCTTTTTAATTTTGTCTTATCTACCACAAATATCGAAAATATGTAATATTGATATATCTATACAGTGTGTTCCAGGAAGGGTGTTACAACAGGACAAATGGACCAAAAACTTTTAGGTTTTAAAACAAATATTTAGGAAAAGTGGTCGCATGGTCCAAAACTAATATATACAAAATTTTACTTCAATTGCTATTACACAGGGCAAGTTATAAGTAATAATATGAAAAATGTTCAGGATTTCACTACTTTTATTTTTAAAAATAGAACAAAATTGTATAAGAAAATATTGTAAAGAATTAAATTTTATGTCAAAATTTAAAGTTAAAGCTATAAGATTTAAAAAAATGGAATTGTCAATTTCTTACATTGCGCTTTACAATGTAAATAATGGGCAAGAGGGGGCAAAATTAAATATATATATATATATATATATATATATATATATATATATATATATATATATATATATATATATTAATTTTAAATATTTTTAAAAAATTTGCTGTTAAGCCAAGTATTTAAAAAACTGGTATTGCATAATATACAAAATTACCAAAAATATTTTTTGACTTTAATTGTTTAACTTTAAATTTAAACATAACATTAAGTTCTCTACAACATATACATATACAATTTTGTCCTATTTTTAAAAATAAAGGTACTTTACTCCATGTTATTTTTCATATTTTTAGTTATAACTCTGCCCTGTATATTATCAATCGGATTAGAATTTTGTATTTGTAAGTTCTGGATCATGCGACCAATATTCCCAAAGGACGTTCAAAAATTCAAAAATTTTTGGTCCTTTTGTAACACTTATCCTGGGACACACTGTATATTGAGAAGGTAAATATTGATGATGATTATCGATATTTGAGTTCGGATATATCGATATTTGAAAATAATCGATATATCGTTGCCATTCCTAAGTATGGATAGTATGAATTTTGTCAAAATAGAAAAAATCGTTTTTCTAAAAGTTTTGAGCAGCAACAAAACGACTTGCCTTTATTTTTAGCCTAAATTTATGCTAACTTAACGAAATGCTGAAACTTTCAGCAAAAAAAAGGCAACGAATTCTGGCATTTTTTTTATTGCCAAAGTTTGTATTTTTCTGATCTCTTGAAACATTTAATACAGCCGAACTGTCAAATATAGGCGTGCATTTGAATAATTCGTGTGAAAATTTTGTTTGTAAACCAAAAACTTCCGAAAAATTATTAATGGTCGGTCGAGGACGTTAAGGCGACAAACCACATATTATATATGTTTTTAAAACAACGGTTGACTACTGATTTAGAGATTGAAGTGATGTTAAAAAAAAGGTTAGTTAAATTTAAAAGTCTAAATACTATACAGGGTTATTCTTAACCAATGACCAAGAATGAAAAAAAAAATTGATTTAACTATCCAACATATTTTGAGCATGATTTTGTTTGGAAAATAGTCAAATGTACAAACATTTAATTAAAACACGAGCTCGCAAAGCGGTCCAGAATTGTTATTTTAAGACTATTTTTAGACCAGGATACCGCGGAGCGGTCGAGTATATTTTCTTAATTGTTGTCCATGAAACTATGTTCCAAACACATTTATGCAAATACTATTTGGATAGTTTAATCGATGTGAAAATGCCAAGTGGTATACGGCTAGCTAATTTACTGTTAAAACTTATAATAGAGACATTTTGCACCTCTTAAAATAACAGAGGTTTTTGGCCCGCTTACGGTTATCGTTATTAAACATAACGATTACGGCAGCAGTTTTAGACAGAGATTTTGCAGCCTCTTTTAAGAAATATATCTTGCGTCTGCGCTTTCGACACATAACCTTATTTTTGCCTGTGGTTCACCCATTTTAAAGTTAACGAAAAATCAGTATTTACTTTTATTCTTCATAAGATATAAATTCATATTTAAATATATGCAAACACTTCTGTTGATTTCGTTTTTTAAAGTAGATGCAAACAATACAATATAAGCAAAACACAAAAAGTAAGGTTAGGTTTGGTAGTAGAATAAAAAGCAAGTGTGCCAGATTGTAACATCTTAATTAATTACTGATTTAGAATATCCGTAAAACTGCAAGTCCGTTTTAATTTCTTAACACTATTTGATTTTTATTACTGCTATAGATTTTTCGCTAATTAGAGCCTAGGTATAAATGATATTTTAATTAATACCGCATTAAAATTTTAACCTTTTAAATAATTGATATTAAAATTTCTACAATCCGGCAACCACGCAGTTTAATAATAATGATAACGATAACGATAAGCTCTTCGGTATTCATCCGTAATTAAAGGAGTCCGGTATGGTTAATAACGATAACGGATCATGTTTGCGTTACTGCGCAATCTCAGAATAACGTTAACCACAACGGAATTGCAAAATAAGGGGTGCAAAATGTATCTAATAGCCAACAACAAAAAATGTTATTATTAATAAAATTTGTCATGTTCTATCTATTTTGACAATAAGTATGGATGACAAAAATGTATTCGCTATTAAACACCACTAGTGATTCAATCACTCATCTAAACAATATTGATTTAAATAATGGTTGTATCCGATTGGTTTATTTCATAAATAAAAGTAATTAATTGTTTTAAAAAGAATATTAATAAATTAATGATTTATATAAAAAAACATATATGTACATGCAATTTACATAAAAACATAACATAAATGAAATATGAACATTAGTTCTGACGACAAATAATAACTTAATAAAATATACTCTAAAAATTAAAACTGTGATAACAACATGGGCGTCAACAGGATGACATCCAGAGGGGGGTGAGGAATTGAAAATAACGAGGAGCAAAAAAAAATTAAAGACCAAAAAAATTCCTCAAGGGCACCCACCTCCCGGCGCCCACGAGTAACAATGTTTACTGAAAAAAATGTATTTTATACAATATATTAAAAAAACCATACATGTTTACATTGTAATAACTTATTTTTGTCGTATAATTGAGCAGCTGCGTGTAAAAATTTCTAGCACAATGTTAAATATAATTATTATGCTTTAAGCCGTTACATAATGCTCCCCAAAATGATTAATGATTTTGGTTGCGTGAAAAACATACCATAATGGCGACTAACATACATATGTAAATTATAATTTGCGTTTAAAGTAACAATTTAAATTATTTTTTTTAGTTTGTTTTACAGAAAAATCCTATACATAGTGTTCAGAAAGTCCAGCGATCAACTTTAGGGAAAAATTCTCCATTGATAAATAAAAAAAACATTATATGAATGCTTTTTTTTCTAAACTTTATACTTTTTAAATTAAAGGTGTTGAAATTTTTAAAAAATAATTATTTTTTTATAATAACTGTTTATTATACGAAATTTATTTAATTTTTTTTAACAAGATTAGAAGACATTTTCCAAATATTTAAAAATTTAAAAAATAATAAGTATAATAAATATTTATAGAGTAAGAGCCGTGAGCGACAGACCTTCGTTGTTTTGTAAAAGCTGAAAGTTTGTCCGCGCATGCTCCCCACACAGGTGGAAGCAACAAAAAATCCAAAATGGCGGGAAATAGATGGGCGTGCCATGGGAACTGTCAGTAGTGAAAGTAAAGGTTATACGTAACACCAGTAGCAGATCTTGGTTTGACAGCAGACAATTTATGCATTGCATCGATTGTTGAATTGTTTGTTTTCTTTTTGGAATTTCTGGAAGCTACGAGCTCGATTTTCCAGATTTTCCGCCGACGAAGCCCTGGAAAGCATAGTCCGAAAGGGGAGAGTGGTGGATTGGACCTGAAGGGACCAAAACCATGAAAAAAACTAGAGAGAGATATAGAGACAAAAATCCTATACGTAAGTGTCGTAGGGTTTTTAAATAGGCATGTCCTAAAAATAATTGGATTTATGCAGAGCACATTTTTTTAAAGAACTAACCTTACAGCAATAACTTTTTCTGGGACATTCTGTATACATTGAAATATTTTTGGGTCATGCCGATTTGAAAATCCCTACAAATCTTATATAGGACTTTTTGTTATATCTTGTTAAATATCAAAAATATTGGACTTCTTCTTGGGCAACCCCAAAATGTTTGTCTACCTAGGGGTTAAAACTGTCAAAACTGTTTGGCGGGTAAGGAAATATCTTCTTATAGGTACTCAAGTAACATAGGATTAACCTTTGTAACTTGGTACCTGCCAAAGCCACGATGAGTCAAACTTTATAGTCCTCCATCGCTTCTACCTATGACAAACTTTCAGCTTTTACAAAATGATGAAGCCGTGCCTCTCACAAGCTCTTGGACTTTTAGTAGTATGCCAGTAACAAAACTTTAATTGTATAAAAGCCAATTAAAACAATAAATCATATTTTCCTAAAAATATTCTCAGAAATAATAAATAACATAATTTAAAAATAATTTTCACCCTCTTGGTTTACATCAGTAACCCTATTTTCTCTCCTTTTATTTCGTATAATTAAGTAGGCTGTTTAAGCCTTCTCTGCGGATAAACTCGCTTACCACAGTGTTAAATAAAGGTGTCTATTGAAATATTTCATGTTTTTACCTCAACTTAAGCCCCTAAAAATGATTAATGGTGTACGAGAAACTTAGCGGTGGGGCTTGGTAACATGCGACATGGGCTTTTTAAATGAGAGTTGAATACTCTTTAAAAAGTTGTGTATCGTACACAAAAAGGTTGTGATAATAAAATAAATTACTTTTATACTTTAAAGTAAAATTATATAGGTATATAAGTGAAATAATTATTTTTTATTTAATAATTGGCAAATAAGTGTTCTGAAACATGTAAAATAATAATAAAAAAAACTTGTTTGTAAATAAAAGGTTTTTCCAATAAACATATAGGTTTTTTTTATTTAGCGCGATTAAAAAAATCGGCTTATTTATTTTATAAAACAAATAGAAACATTAACAAATAAATAAAAACTCTTCAGCATAACCTCGTTAGTAATATAAAAAATAATAGTACAAATTTAAAAAGGACCGGAGTAGTAGTAGTTATGATGGGCACCGTGTTTGAGCTATTCGTCTCATTAATGATCCTTCACTTACAGAAAGAATTCCCTCTCTTGCCCATCGTCGGGCTGTGGGGGATTTATCGCTTTTTATAGGTACTTCCATGGCTTCTGCTCTGAAGAATTGTCCAGTATAGTTCCTCCACTTACGGTTCCCAACAAAGAAACTCGTGGTTCCGCGCGTATGCATCCCTATACGGTCCAACTGGACAGGCTCCAAACTTCCCACTTTGTTCGTTCTTTTATCCCTATAGTTTCTAGATTTTGGAACCTCCTGCCGGCGGAGGTCTTTCCTTCCCCCAAATCTTCAAGTATTTAAGTCCCGTGTCAACAAACACCCTCTTACCTTGCTTAAGACACCCACGGTACGTTAGTATTTAGGCTTTTAGCCTTCGTGGTTTGTCCGAAGATAAAAAAGGAATGTATCTTTTATGGGTCCGTGAATCACCAGTAAATATTAATTTTATAATTTAAATCCTCTATTTGTAGTTAATTTGGATCGGCGAACGACAGTATTATAATTTAATATAATTATATTATATAGATATATTATATTAATATAATTTTCCTACGACCACATGTGAAAATACTAAATAGCACACTGTTTTTATGCATAGAAAATGCCTTATATCACACTAGTGTTGCAAAGTACTTTACAACACTAGTGTTGCAAAAGTATAATGTAAAGCTGTCATCGCTGTCATTGTTATTTAAAATAAATTTGGAGTTATCAGGCTGTTAATGGGATTTACATTGAAAAAGCCATGCAATATTTTTTAATGAGGACCTTTTTTAATTCTTAAATAATAAAAAGCGACTAGGTAGGTGATTTTTGATATAAAAATATTGTTAAACAGTATAATATATCGCAGTAAGGAAAAGTATATATCACCCTAGTGATGCAAAGTTTTCAATTGTTTTCTTATTTTTTCCGTGAAGACATACAACTTTTATTCTTTTTTGGTGAATAACTTGTGGTCGTAGGAAAAGTAGTGTACAGTACTCGTGTGAAAATGACTTTCTTACACTCGTGGGTTTGTCGCACTCGGCTGACGCCTCGTGCAACAATATTCCCACTCGTGTGAAATAAGTCATTTTCCACCCTTGTAATGTAATATACTATATATTATGTAGAACACGTTTACTATAAATTTTCTGTTTGACATTACGGGTTTCTATAAACTGCAAAGCAGGCGCCCTATACAGCGCTATCTGCAATTGAATAGAATAATTACGTGTATGAACCCGCTTTTATGATATAGGTCACTGTAACCTAATTTAAATGTCTAATGACTGTTTTTAATGTTTGACACTAGGTGTCACTACAAGTAGGGATGGCAACGATATATCGGAAATTAAATATCGATAATCTCCATCGATATTTAACTTCTCAATATATCGATATATTATTATAGAATATTTTTGATATTTGTGGTAAATGAGACAAAACTAAAAGCAAATTTTCACATAAATTTTGAAAACTGTAAAAAATGTTGTACAGTAAAATAAAATAAATATAGGTTAAGAAAATTGAAAAACACGCTTTCATCAGATATTAAAGTAAAAACACATCGAACTAAAAAGTTCAAAATAATTTTAAAAAGAATCCTAAAACAATTATAAACGAAAAATATTAGTATTGTGAACACCTAGTATAAAAAAGTATAAATTTTGGGAATTTTAAAAATATACATTTTTGGGAATTTTAAAATAAGTATACATTTTAATTAGTTTACTTAACATTGGGAAATTTGCTACATAAAAATATAAGTGAGGTGTCAAGGTCTTAAAAGTATAAATTAAACAATTTTCTAGGTTACTTTTATAATAATAAAATAAAAACATTAAACAAACTGGGTAGCATAGAAATGCAAAACAAACACTGGAAAATTTGATATTTAAAGAAGAGAGAAAGAAATTTAAAGAGATTTTTATCAGATAAGAAGTAGTTAGTGAAGTCAAGTAATAAGTTAAAGTTTTAGTTAAGCCCCATACCCCCAGTGAGGGGTATGCCCGTACTAAATTTAGTTAGTCAAATAAGTTAAATTAGTTTTAAAAAAATGCGAAGTTAGTTTTGATGGCCCACCGGTCTTATGGTCCCAAGAAGATAGTTCCATAGGGTACATTGCCCTACTGACTTCAAGTGACCCTATGTATTTCAAAATTATACGTCACAGTATTATGTAAAAAGCGTCGGGCGGTCGATATACGAAAAATATGGCACAAGGCGCTCACGCTTTTTTACAATAATACTAGTATTTTTCGTTCATTATTGTTTGAAGATTGTTTTAAAATTTATTCTAAACTTTTTGTGTGCTCTAAAAGCATGTTTTTAGTTTTTAAAAACGATAATTATTTTAATTCCCACTCATGGGTAGAAGTGGTAACATGCCAGCAAGCCCTATTGTCACTGTAGCAACGTTTTGCTTTTTTGGTGTATTATGGCTTTTAAAAAGAACTAAAAATCTTCACGAAGAGAAATTATTTAAAAAATTGTTTTTGTATAGTGACCCTCTGTACGTAAGACAAAAGAAAATTTGCATGTTTCCCAATAGAACCGGGTGTGTGTGTTTTAATATTTTATGTGCTAAACCTTCAAGCAAATCTTCCGAAAATTATTCATCGCTTTCTAGGGACGCTGCGGAACGGTATCCTGTCACATGTGTTCGGAACGAGGGTTGAATACTGATTTTTGGTTGTGTAATATACATAAAAAAGAACATATCATTATATTCACATATTTCTTATAATATGGAAATACGATAGTAAATATAAACTTATATTTATTTAAAGTTATAATTGAAAAAATACGTTATCTTTGTGTATCAAAATTTTTTTTTAATTTAAGAAACATGTTAGAAAGAGAAAATTAAAACACCACCTTAATGTACATATAAAAATTATTTTATATAGGAGGTTCATTTGAACTTTTTTTCCTAAAATCACCCAAAAATTAATTATAATAACAATTTTTATTTAAAAGTTGCATGTAGAGTGGCTTAATAGTAATTTAGGTAAAAAGTAGAGACATTTTGCACCTCTTAAAATAACAGACGTTTTTGGCCTCCTTATGGTTATCGTTATTAAACATAACGATTACGGCAGCAGTTTTATACAGAGATTTTGCAGCCTCTTCGAATAAATTTATCTTGCGTCTGCGCTTTCGACACATAACATTATTTTTGCCTGTGGTTCACCCATTTTAAAGTTAACGAAAAATCAGTATTTACTTTTATTCTTCATAAGATATAAATTGATATTTGAATATATGCAAACACTTCTGTTGATTTCGTTTTTAAAGTAGATGCAAACAATACAGTATAAGCAAAACACAAAAAGTAAGGTTAGGTTTGGTAGTAGAATAAAAAGCAAGTGTGCCAGATTGTAACATCTAAATTAATTACTGATTTAGAATATTCGTAAAAGTGCAAGTCCGTTTTAATTTCTTAACACTATTTGATTTTTATTACTGCTATAGATTTTTCGCCGCTAATTAGAGCATAGGTATAAATGATATTGTAATTAATACGTCATTAAAATTTTCACCTTTTAAATAATTGATATTAAAATTTCTACAATCCGGCAGCCACGCAGTTTAACAATAACGATAACAATAACGATAAGCTCTTCGGTATTCATCGGTAGTTAAAGGAGTCCGGTATGGTTAATAATGATAACAGATCATGTTTGCGTTACTGCGCAATCTCAGAATAACGTTAACCACAACGGAATTGCAAAATAAGGGTGCAAAATGTCTCTATTGTGTAATTACGAATAAGAAGTTTGAAAGCACGAGCCGTTAGGCGAGTGCGGCAATCCCATGAGTAAAAAAGACACTTTATGCATGGGTTACATACTATATTTTTTCCACGACCGTATAAAAATTTCCTAAAATACCATTTTATACATGTTTTTTTTTACCTAAACCTATTATTTTAATTTTTGCAGCACAGCCCTTATATTGCAACAAAAAATCATAGCCTCCTTATTTTTTAAAAGACAATTATCCGCTTCATAACTATGCATTTATTATTTGAATTTAGAAATTTTTATGTATTTACTTTTTGTCGAAATAATACTAAAACAGTATAAATTCCTTTTAAATTTCTTAGTTATTGAAATTCATTATTACTATTAATTCTCAATAATTTCTATTAAATTTATTTGCAAACTGTCAAATTTTAAAGCTAGTGACACATTAACTAAAAGAAATAATGACGAAATCAAAGATAACTTGACCGTTTGATTCAGTTGATGTCGCGTTTACTGTTACATTGCATAAATTGATATTTAAGGTTATTGTAGTAGGCATGGAAACAAAACACTAATTCAAAGTGTGAAAAAAGCTTCAGTGTTAAAAAAGTTACTTTTTTTAACGCTTTATGTAGTGTACTAGAATGGAGTACTTTACCTTCATGTTAACGATTAAAAAAACAGCATATTTTATACTTAAAAACTTCCGCAGCTTTTAGAAAAACCCTGTATAATTTAACAAAAGTAGTGTCAGCATCGTAAAGAAGTTAGAAATACTGCCGATTCAAGTTTAATCACCCTGTATAGCCCACTTGTAAAGGATTTTATAAAAAATTTATATTGAATCATAAAGGTCAGTAAAATAATTTTTCTTTGCGATATACGTCTATCGTATCACGGACAGTAGTATTTTCCCGAAACATGTTTTGCAAAATCGAATTATCAACTCATTTCTGTAAACTTTCCAAACTTAATTTACATGCGATTGCTAAAGCATATTCCAGGAAGTCTATAACCTAATTAAAAGTTTTTTTAGTGACAACTGTAAATTCTAAAGCTACTGTACTTCATTACAAAAAGTATAATAATGATTAAAAACATAATTTTAATAGAAAAAGACTTTCAGAGAAAAATAACGAGTTGCGATATTATAAAAAAACTAAACAAAATTGCAGCAAAACAGGAGTCAAATAAAATTCATCCAGCTTAGTGATAATGAAAGACTATTATTTTAAAGTTCAAAATAACACGTTTTTGTAAATCGGTCGACTATAAAAACAAATAAAAGGTATTTTAATGAGGCAAATCAATATACAGAAATTGCGCAAAAAAATAAAAATAATAAAGCAAATATAACCTGATATCCATAAGTCGTTTTTATTTTTTATAGTTTTAAAATTTAAAACGTTTGTAAATCAATATTTTTGTTCATCCGTTAATGTCATATTAAAATAAACAGTATTTCAGTTAAACAAATATTATTGAAAAAGATATCAAAAAAAATATATATATATATATATTTTTAAAGAGTTGCTAAATACCAATATTTTCCCCAAACGTAACATTACGAAGCCCATATTAAACTCTCTTAGAACTTTTCTAACCAAAAGTTTATCTTTTTATTAAAACTATTAGATAGATGACAGGAAAAAGTCTTATTTTTAACACGCTTTTATTAACTTGGGTTGTAACTATCCATCTATCTATCTATCTATCTATGTAACGGAATCTTTGAGCCTAATTTTAACCAACTTCCAGCTATTCGATTTCTTTGAAACTTTGCACACGTGTCAAGGACCGATGAAGATGCAATAATTTAAAAACAGTATCCCGTTATCTTTTTTGAATCGCCAGGAAAAAAATTCCATTATATTATAAAAACAACACCTAGGATGCCATCTGTTGGCAACATTTCAAACTTTGCTATTAAATGAAGAAGAAATTTTTTAGTTTTTACACAATTAGGTTAGTTGCACCATGAGTGTTTAATTTTTATGAAAAATAAAAATATAGGGTTAGTTGCACCATTAGTTCAAGGATTAAATAATAAAAATTACATTATGTGTAATGTATACATAATACATAATGTGCAATTAATAAAAATTAACATTCTTTTTTGGATCGCCAGGAAAAAATTTTCCTTTATATTATAAAAATATAAAAACAACACCTAGGTTGCCACCTGTTGGCAAAATTTCAAACTTTGCTACTTAATGAAGAAGAAATTTTTTAGTGAGTTGCAATCTGTTGGAAAAAATTTTAAAATGTGCCACTCTTGTTCATTAAAAATTTTTTCGCCATTTTGTCAAGAGTAGCAGAAACTAAAAAATGAAAAATAATTAATAGTTTAAAAACTAAAAAACACGCTTTTATATGCAACCGAACTAAAAATTAGAAAATAATTTTTCATTACAAAGAGTTTGTCACTTCAGAATAAAAGCGTGGGGTGCATTTTACTATTTTTTCATAACTTTTCCCTCATAGATATTTGCAAATAGAATAATTATAACATTTAATATATTAAGCACCCCACGCTTTTATTCTGAAGTGACAAACTCTTTGTAATGAAAAATTATTTTCTAATTTTTAGTTCGGTTGCATATAAAAGCGTGTTTTTTAGTTTTTTAAAATATTAATTATTTATATTTGATGCGACAGAACTAAGGAGACTAAGGCTGGGGACATACTTGCGTCAAAGTATGTCCTGCCCCTTACAGTTTAAATTTAAAAAACGGTTAGTTACTTAATTACAATTCTTTATTCCTTTGACAATGTTAGTACATTAAATAGGATCTATAACAAAAAAAATATAATACATAGACTAGACTAGACGCTCTGATGCCTTATAAATTTAGCCTATACAATAACCGGTCATACACTACGCAATCAAGAGCCTCGTTGAGGTCACAAAAGACCCTAACAGGGAGATTCTCCTCTCTCGAAATATTTCAGTATTTGGGTATAAAAATCCCAGAATGCCAATTCCGTAGACTTGCTAGGATGAAAGCCCTGCAGATTATTCGCAATTATCTCATGTTGCCGAAGAAGAGATTCAAGCTTTACCCTGACATGACACCACCACTTTCTTTGTTAGTATTTATAGTAATTTAAATAGTCTTACTATAGTCCCTGTGCTGGTAATGAAATAAACTTCATGCTCAGAACACTTTTAAAACCTTTTAGGGGGTCCCTTTTTACGAGTCTACCACGAATATTCATACCGCCATATATGAAAGCGGCGCTTTAACCCAGCCGGTCAATGTCAAATGTTTTGTGTGTCGGACTTCAAAAACGAGGAGGTTTTCAATTCACCGCGTACTTTTTTTTGCTTGTATGTTACGCGATTACTCTGGCATTTGTGGACCAATTTTAAAAATTCTTTCTTTATTTCAAATAGTGCACTTCCGCGGTGGTCCCATAAAAAAATAAAGTCAGGATCGCGAGAGAGAAGGTACTAGACTTATTTTTTCGACAAGGCGGACTCCAGTGTTTTGCGGCAAAGCTGACTCTAGAGAGGCATATGCTCATACAAATAGGTATATATCCAGATAATAAAGCAAAATAATTTTCATTACAAAGAGTTTGTCACTTTAGAGTAAAAAGCGTGGGGTGCATTTTACTATTTTTCATAAATTTTCCCTTATAGATATTTGCAAATAGAATAATTATAACATTTAATATATTAAGCACCCCACGCTTTTATTCTGAAGTGACAAACTCTTTGTAATGAAAAATTATTTTCTAATTTTTAGTTCGGTTGCATATAAAAGCGTGTTTTTTAGTTTTTTTAAACTATTATTTATTTTTCATTTTTTAGTTCGATATATCAATTAGTTTTTTAAAAATAAATGCTCCAGTTTATTCACTAAAAATTCCTTCACCATTTTGTCAAGAGACACATAGTCAATTAAAAACGCAGCAAGTTATGCATCAATTGCCCTTGCGCAATCGCCATAATAAAAAAAAAAGGAATTTATTTATCCTGGCGGTGCTAATCAGGATAACGGGATACTGTTTTTAAATTATTGCATTGTCATCGGTCCTTGATACGTGTGCAAAGTTTCAAAGAAAATGAATCGCTGGAAGTTGGTAAAAATTAGGCTCAAAGATTCCGTTACATAGATAGATAGATAGATAGATAGATAGTTACAACCCAAGCTAATAAAAGCGTGTTAAAAAGAAGAGATCAGGGAAGCATTCAGAATCGACACTCTGGAGGTAAAATATACACTTTTCACCGACCAAAAGGAGGAGGTTCTCAATTCGCCGCGTATGTTCTTTTGGGTGTATGTTACGCGATTACTCTGGTGTTTGTGGACCGATTTTAAAAAATCTTTTTATTTGAAAAAGTGCACTTCCGCGGTGGTCCCATAAAAAAATTAAGTCAGGGTCGCGAGAAAGAAAGGTACTAGACCTATTTATTTCTCTCTGCCGTACGTAAAAAAGATCAAGGGCGCATTTAGAATTGACAACCTTGGGGTAAAATTAACCCTTTTCAACAAATTAGAAGACAAGCGGTTAGCTGCAGCCCCGTGTGTATCGATTTGTTGCAGCCCTGCGTGTATCGATTTATAAGCTTTTAATAGACAATATAAGGAACTAAAGACAGAGTATAGGTGGGGATCATGGTTAGTTCTGGTTAGTAAAGTGAGGTAAATGAGGTACTAGTAGTGTTTTTAGTAAACATTTACCGATTTAATTGTAATAATTAGAAACTAAAAAGCTAAAAATAATATTTAAAAAAAAATTAAATCGACTTCAAAAAAATTAGTAAAAGTCACTAAAAAGTTAAAAATAATAAAAACAAAGAAGTCTGGTAATACCATATGTGCTGAATTACTCAATGTTAATAATCAAATAAACAAAAGATTTTACACTTTTTATGCAATATGCTATTACCCAACTTCTTTTTTTATTATTATTAACTTTAGTGACTTTACAATTTTCTTTAAAAGTCAGTTTAATTTTTTGATAAAATGATTATTTGTCGGACAAGTTTACCAAAATGTTTTACATGCAATTTTTGAACATTGTGTCAAAAAACGTGTGTTACAGTCAGAAAATCCATAAGACCCATGGACAAGTTTTGGGAAACGGATTGGGCGGGTTTCGTAACTATAACCCTTACGATTTTTGGAACAATGTTTAAAAATTGCATGTAATATATTGTGGTAAACTTGTCTGACAAAAGTGACGCGTTTGCCCAGTCCGATAGCCGAAACATTTGACATTGACAGGTTGGGTTAACGCGCCGCTTTTATATATGGGGGTATGAATCTAACTAACCAGAACTCTTCTTAAAAGGTTTTTAAAGTGTTCTTAGCATGAAGTCCATTTCATTACTGGTCCATTGGGTAATACATGTAATACTAACTACTTATCTAGGTAATATGGAAAACATTTTATTATTAATAATATAATATTACGAACAAAACTTATTCTTTATAAAAGATTTTGAATGATCCAAAACCTGAAATGCAACTATTAGGTATCAAGATGGTAGGCATTAAAAGTTTTAGACCATGCGGGGTTTTTTTATAAAGAATAACTTTTCGTGAGCTTGATAATAAAAAGTTTTCCATAATATGACGGACGCCAACATACTGGAGACACACTGTATAAATAAAATTAAATTATACCTGGTGGTTTAATTTAGTAGTATTACAGAAACTCATTTGTAACTCTTTGAAAGCCAGCATTCCCGAAAAGGAGGTTTATGCAAAAAAAGTGTACATAAACTTGTAAGATCGTTTTTAGGGACTCTTTGTTTGACCTCCGGATAGTGCGGACGTGCGTAAAGGACTACAAAGTTCTTCCCGGAGTGGCGGTTAGAGGTGCCGTACGGACGTTTTTATCTTCGGGGATCAAGGAAAGATTCACGCTAAATTGACGGCATCTTTCTTCTGGATCTAAGCGCTGTGAGCGAAGATTCCTATAAGCTGATGGTATCCTGTTTGGTGGTGAACACGAGGTATTTCTCAAATGGCGGGAAATAGATGGGCGTGCCATGGGAACTGTCAGTAGTGAAAGTGAAGATTATACGTAACACCAGTAGCAGGTCTTGGTTTGACAGCCGACAATTTATGCATTGCATCAATTGTATAATTATTTTGTTTTCTTTTTGGAATTTCTGGGAGCTACGAGCTCGATTATCCAGATTTTCCGCCGACGAAGCCCTGGAAAGCATAGTCCGGAAGGGGAGAGTGGTGGATTGGACCTAAAGGGACTAAAACCAAGAAATAAAAATAGAATAGAATAGAATAGAATAGGATCGTTATTACGTTGTTTTTTGTATTATGATTATATTATCAATGCATGATTAGCTTATAATGTTAATATTTAGTGTTTAAAAAGGCAAACTGGCTACGATTCGACTGTCCATTTTTCCTTGCGATGAGCTAACCATTTGCCAAACAATTTAAATCAAATTTCCAAAGTCATTATTTTTAGGGTTAAAAAGATAAATAATACATTTAGGTTAATAAAGGACCCTTAATTCGTGCCTGGAATATAATATACATGCTTAAAAATAGACTTTATTACTTAAAAGTTAAAATAGGTGCGACATCTGATCTTTAATATTAAACATAAACTTCACGTAACTAAACGTAGCACCTTAAATTTTAGACTAGCTTAGTTTATGGTAGCTACATATCTGCAAAAACGGCAGTCGAGTCGTAGTATTTTATATTATGAATAAAGTGAGGTTATTGCTTAGACAGGAAAATTTATTGGTCTTTTAGATAACTGTGGCATTTTAAAACCTGTATGTCTAGTACTTTAAGAAGGTCTTGTAGATTAGAATTCCTACAAGAAAAAGCCAGAATTCGTCAAGTAAAGACGGCAATCAATAATGTCTTTCTTAACGCGTTATTCAAATAGTGTGTCAGCCACAAAAAGGGATAATTTTAAAGTGAGACAGAAAACGACGAGCAGATGACGTTGATGGCTTTTTTTCCTATATAAATTCGACTATAGAGGGTTGTTTCCATGTTCAGTACAAATATGTAGGTTTTTTTATGTCAAAATAAGACTTTTTAATCTATAAAAATGTGTTTTAATAGCCAATTAACTTAGACTTTCACCTCGGAATCTCACGGAATAAGCTGAATATCTGTACATAGTTTATTTGGGTACAAAAATACTTTTCTAAAAATCCCTATGATATTGTGTAATAAACTCGAAATATGACAGGTCAAATGTCAAAAAAATTAGTTTTTGCGAATATCTGGTTTTCTTTACTTTTAATTGCATTTATATTTATTATCAAAGTTGTAGGACACAAAATTCTTTACAAATTTAATTCTAAGCATTTTTTTGTCGTACCAACGGATCCGATAATAGAGGGCGTAGAGTGTAAAGCACTTTAGTGTATGTACATACCTCAGCACGCAATAGAATAGATGACATATTAGACTAAAAATCACGATTGATTGCGTGCCAAGGTATGTACATACCGTAATGTGCTTTACACTGGAAAGGGGAGGGGCCTTGTGGCACATCATTTTAAAGTTCCTATTACAATTTTTAACTTTTTGACATCCCACGAATGCCTATGCCTAAATACCAGAGTATCGTAAGTGTCGGGTTATTAGATGTTTTTAACTCATTGTTCCCCCTGTTCCGTCAACGTTATCCAAGCACTGAAACATGCAGTTATGCATTTCACAGCACCTTTTAGACAACGCGGTAGTGCCACCACGGTCGTTTATTTTTATATAAATACTACCTCTAATATGTCTCCCCCGCTGGGAATTGAACCGGCGGCGACTTCTGGCTTCGAAGATCAAAGCTCTGTCCACTGCGCCACGAGGGAGACACACACAAAAAAGACACAAAATGGCGGTACTTTAAAAATACCTAAAAACCTGCTTTGGATGGCCATATTTCCGAAACCAATAAAGTTAGATATACTTAAAGTGATATTTTCTTAAAATTCTTTTAAATATCTTTCTAATGGTGATATAATATACAAAGTACGTAATTAAAAAAATATGTATTTTTTGTCCTACCCTGTATATTATTATCATTAAATAAACCTTTAATTAGCAATAATTAGAGAAAATATTTTCACTATAATCCTAAGCTGTGGATTAGTTGTTTTTTTTGGTTACACATAAATTAAAAGGTAATGCCGATGTGTAATAAAATCTCTAAAAAGGTTTTTTTAATGTGAAAATTTAGCTAAATCTTGATAATTTCTTTTATTTGTTCTGATGTTTTCTACTTCTATAATTTTATATTTTGAAAAAAAATGGTAATATTTTACACAGTGAAAAAGATCAATGCCATTCGTATCACATATCCACTTATTCTTTATTCCCATCTCGTTTCGAAAGAATGTGACATACTACTGCATCGCGATGTCCCACACTACGACCATGAATAAATTTAGAAACTTTACCTCGGAAAAATATAAAAATACATTTTCTTTGCTTAGATTTAAAACAAAAAAAGATATTGTATTATTGCAAAATATTGTTATTAATTTAATTGAGAGGTGGTAATTCAAAAAGGATATATGTCCATATTTTATCAAAAATCGTTTTAAAATGATACAGGGCATTATAAAAAATCAATATGAAAGTATGAAAATCCATCAAAACAAGACATAGCCACACTGAATGAAAGTCACTTTTGTATTAGCTAAAATTAGTCCAATGGTTATTTCTTATAATACTTATATGACTCAAAATCACCAAGGTGGAAAATTTGCTTTAAAAGCAAATAAATTATATCAAACGTATTTTTATTGACAGGTCAAGGTTATATCAAGGCCAAATCATTAAAATTTGTCGAAAAACAGAACACATTCTTGGTTTATATATGTTTTTGGGGTCTGTGAATCTGAATCCATGGTCAAATTGACCTTATTAGGTTGCGATCAAGGTCATATCAGGGTCAAGTCATTAGAAATTATCAAAAATAGACCACAATCATGATATCTTGAGTTTTTTGGGTTGATGACCTTAAAACATGATCTACTTCTTCGGACCATATTTTTTTTGTTGAAGAGCTGTGATTGACCTTGAATTGACCTTGACCATGACCTGATGGGGCCAAATTGACCTCAGATTCGGATTCAACGACCCCAGAAACATAAAGAAACAATGGTCTTTCTTTCAGAGCTAAAACTTTTTTTTAACACGCTTTTATTAACTTGGGTTGTAACTATCTATCTGGCTGCCTATGTAACGGAATCTTTGAGCCTAATTTTAACCAACTTCCAACTATTCGATTTCTTTGAAACTTTGCACACGTATTAAGGACCCATGACAATGCAATAATCTGCAAACAGTATCCCTTTATCTTTTTTTTTAATCGCCAGGAAAAAAATTCCATTATATTATAAAAACAACACCTAGGATGCCATCTGTTGGAAAAATTTCAAACTTTGCTATTAAATGAAGAAGAAATTTTTTAGTGGATTGCAAAATGTTGGCAACGGTCCAAACATTGCCTGGATTGCCATCTGTTGGCAAAATTTGAAACTTTGCTACTTAATGAAGAAGAAATTTTTAGTGAGTTGCAATCTTTTGCAAATTTTAAAATTTGCTACCATTGTCATTTCATAGGGGGCTGGTTATTTTCTTTTTGCTGCTTAATTAAATAGTATGTTCTAATTTACTGTTATATTAAGAATTTTGTGCAATATAACGAAATAAAAAATGAAAAATAATTAATAGTTTAAAAAAACTAAAAAAACACGCTTTTATATGCAACCGAACTAAAAATTAAAAAATAATTTTTCATTAAAAAAAATATTTTCACTTCATAGTAAAAAGCGTGGGGTGCATTTTACTATTTTTCATAACTTTTCCATCATAGATATTGGCAAATATAATAATTATAACATTTAATATATTAAGCACCCCACGCTTTTTACTATGAAGTGAAAATATTTTTTTAATGAAAAATTATTTTTTAATTTTTAGTTCGGTTGCATATAAAAGCGTGTTTTTAGTTTTTTTAAACTATTTATTATTATTTGTGTAACTGTGTTATCCATCATTTAGTGAGCGCACTTGTGATTGGGCCTAAACAATTTATAGTGACCGCAACTATTAGGTCCTAGGGTTCAGTAGTAAAGGAAAACCAAAATATAATCGGCTGTTCAGAGTGTTATACATCTACTAAATTTTAATTAGGTGATAGTTACTTTATAAGTTCGTTGTTTACGAACCGTACATCAGTACATCATCAATCCGGAAATGCGTTTATTAGTTTAAAATATTGAAAGAAAACACTTTTTGAGGTATTACATAGCAAAAATAGCCTAAATATTTAAAATTTGCCGTAGCAGACAGTTTCAAAGATGACCGCTGTAAAAAAATCGCACGTGAATCTGAAATCGTCATCTCAGGAATGGTCATTCAGGGAACGTTCCTGAACATAATAATCCCAATGCCGGAAACTATCCAATCTAACTTTATTATGAAAAAATAATTTTAATAAATAGTAAAATCTACTCGGTCTTGTAGTGACCCGTTGATGGTAAATGCCCCCTGGATGGCATAGGAGAATATGTTAAGAGGTCGGATTGACAATATCGTGTATATGTAAAAGTCTATCTTGTTTTACCAAACTGTTTATAGACTTTGTTGCCAAATTAAAGCAATTCTCACAAAAAATGCAAAAACATTTTAAAAATTTATTTAAGTTAAATACTTTCTTACAAATTTATTGAATATATCATTCCGGAAACATCGTTAATTTTGGAAACAGTATTAAAATGTCGTTTACCACATATATTTTTGGATATTCCTGCTAAAACAATATAGTCTAATAAAAACATTCTAATTTAGTATATGTTAAACTAATTAAATTATTAATGTTGCCATATTTTTGTTTTTATTAAATTGTACACATATATAAAGTAACTTTTCTTCTTTTCCTAGAATATAATGATTTTGTATGTAGTTTATACATTTTTAAAATTAATAATAAATAATATTTATCCATTCTACAGCCTAAATAAAAAAAAATATATGCAAAAAGACTTTACCATTTTATTAAATTTAGAAAAAAGTTTCCGAAGTTAAAGCTTATAGCGAAAATTCTGTTAAAAAAACGAAATTACGAGAAAAATTCTATGCTTGCTTATTTAATCTACTTTTTAATTACAAGCTAACTGACAGTTTAAACTACTTAGAATAATAAGAGCTTGCAATTTTTTTGTCACAAAATCAATATTGAAATTTTCCACCTTGGTGATTTTAAGCCATATTAATAGGGGTCGTTAAACTCACTTTTATTACTTTAAAACCTCACCAAGTATTACTAGGGGGTAGAAGGATACATTTTTGTAAAAAAATCACGTAATTAATGAATATAGTTTATATTAAAAGCAGAGATGTATCCTTGTTATTTTTTTTGTTTATTTATTTTAATTTAAATATTATTTAATAATTATTATATTAATTTACCAAAACCCAACTAAATTACGTCTGGCTCTTAAGGTCGGGTGGTTTACTTGATTTTTTTCGTTTTTCAGGGGCTACGTATTATAATTACCAAAGAGGTAAAGAGTTTTGCGGTAAAACAGACTTACTTATACATTACAAAAATTATATTTACTTATTGATTTGTACCCGTACTTAATATACAATATTTAATTTATACCAAAAAAAAAAAAAAAAAAGTTTACTGAAATCAAGATCAAGTATTACAATACTTATTTTTGGAAATAAGTGAGGTTTCCAGCTTTAATAAAAACGTATTAAGTACGTGTACATTATTATACTGGATCCGATTCAATCGATCAGATAAAACTTAATCCGACAAAAAATTGCGATATACATGTTTCCGATCACGTAAAGGATTCGATTGAACGCCATAAGTCAATCCTATATTTTAATAGATTTAAATTAAGTTCAATGCGATCGTGGATTCCATTTGTACGGGCCGATGCTATCGAAGTGTATGGAGTCTTATAAGACCTTTCACACGCTAAGAATCCGGATATACGGCGACCCCTCATAAAGCTTCATGTAATTTTTTATCAGTCTGCCCGGCCCGGCATGTGTGAAACAAGGGTTACTCATTGTTAAGATTAGAGCACTGTTTAATTTTGTAAAAACTCGATATGGCGAGCATTGAAAAGGGAAAGTTACTAATGGCAGCCATGTGACGAAACGTTAATAGACACCGGCATGCTTTCAAGCTTACCTGAATACGAAAGTCTGCAAGTAAAGCTAATACTGTCATTTGGGCAGGAACGAGCCGTCATTTCATTACACACGTCGCACTAACTTGTGAGCTTTCTTTCAGTTAAGGTAGACTCGAGGGCATGACTGACCAATCGTGTATATGTCAGGTTTTATATACATAATAATGTAGAAAATCACCTTTTGTTTGTAGCACATGCATCTATGGTAAAGGCCCTTTTATCTCTAACTCATTTGCCTTTATATCGTAGAATAGACGAACTGTAGTTGCGGTAGTCCATAAATTCACCAATGAATAAATACGCTGAGTTTGTATATCTCTCTCGTTGTCTAAGAAATACACAGTAAATAAATAAAATACGCTGGCAAGCTAAAAACGTGGGCACTTTTAAATTGTAATTTTTTAAACATACAGCTATATTCATAAAATAATTAATAGTTTAAAAAAACTAAAAAACACGCTTTTATATGCAACCGAACTAAAAATTAGAAAATAATTTTTCATTAAAAAAATATTGTAACTTCATAGTAAAAAGCGTGGGGTGCTTAATATATTAAATGTTATAATTATTATATTTGCCAATATCTATGATGGAAAAGTTATGAAAAAATAGTAAAATGCACCCCACGCTTTTTACTATGAAGTTACAATATTTTTTTAATGAAAAATTATTTTCTAATTTTTAGTTCGGTTGCATATAAAAGCGTGTTTTTTTAGTTTTTTAAACTATTAATTATTTTTCATTTTTTAGTTCGTTATATCAATTAATTTTTTAAAAATAAATGCTCCAGTTTATTCACTAAAAAATTTTTTCGCCATTTTGTCAAGAGTAGCAAAGTTTTTCAGATTGACTTTCTGAAAATAACCTAATATAAAATTTGAGTAAAATCGATTCAGATCGAACTCTTGAAATGGCCGGTGGTTGGTACCACTGGGACGTACAGGTGACAGATGACACTTGGTGGTATCAAGCAGTGGTTATAATAATAATTTTTCATTAAAAAAATATTTTCACTTCATAGTAAAAAGCGTGGGGTGCATTTTACTATTTTTTCATAACTTTTCCATCATAGATATTGGCAAATATAATAATTATAACATTTAATATATTAAGCACCCCACGCTTTTTACTATGAAGTGAAAATATTTTTTTTATTGAAAAATTATTTTTTAATTTTTAGTTCGGTTGCATATAAAAGCGTGTTTTTTAGTTTTTTAAACTATTAATTATTTTTCATTTTTTAGTTCGTTATATCAATTAATTTTTTAACAATTAACTTTGCTACTCTTGACAAAATGGCGAAAAAATTTTTAGTGAACAAGAGTAGCAAAGTTTGGAATGTTGCCAACAGATGGCAACCCACTAAAAAATTTCTTCTCCATTGAGTAGCAAAGTTTGAAATGTTGCCAACAGATGGCAACCCCGGTGTTGTTTTTATAATATAATGGAATTTCTTTTTCCTGGCGATCCAAAGCAGGATAACGGGATACTGTTTGCAGATTATTGCATTGTCATGGGTCCTTAATACGTGTGCAAAGTTTCAAAGAAATCGAATAGCTGGAAGTTGGTTACAATTAGGCTCAAAGATTCCGTTACATAGATAGCCAGATGGATAGATAGATTGATAGTTACAACCCAAGTTAATAAAAGCATGTTAATAATATAATGGAATTTTTTTTTCCTGGCGATCCAAAGCAGGATAACGGGATACTGTTTGCAGATTATTGCATTGTCATGGGTCCTTAATACGTGTGCAAAGTTTCAAAGAAATCGCATTGCTGGAAGTTGGTTAAAATTAGGCTCAAAGATTCCGTTACATTCATAGATAGATGGATAGATAGATGGATAGATGGATAGATAGATGGATAGATAGTTACAACCCAAGTTAATAAAAGCGTGTTAAAAAGGCGTCCAAGTATTAAAAAGAAAAGTAAGTTACCCTATTTTTGCGACAAACTGGCTTTTGTGACTGATTTTTGTTGAAGGTTATTAATTACATAGGTCTTTAGTAAAAGAAAACATAGGCGAGCACATCGTTTCTTAAAATATCTGTAGGCAATGTTTAACAAATTTTGCCTTTGTCAGTAAAAAATGCCACGTCAATTGTCTGAAATTGAAATGGCTGAAGTAGTCAACAGAAGAAAAGAATAAATATTTAATATTTGCTTAGAGAGTTTACTAAAATTAATTTGATTTTTTCATCTATCCATTCAAGCTCAACGTTAATGCCTTAAATTTTTACAACCTATGACATATGATTACCTTATTTAAACAATCAGTTTAAAAATCCGGTATTATTATTTGTCTTTCTTATCCTTGTAACCTTTTTAACACGCTTTTATTAATTTGGGTTGTAACTATCTATCAATCTATCTATCCATCTATCTATCCATCTATCTATCCATCTATCTATCCATCTATCTATCCATCTATCTATCCATCTATCTTTCTATGTAACGGAATCTTTGAGCCTAATTTTAACCAACTTCCAGATATTCGATTTCTTTGAAACTTTGCACACATATCAAGGACCCATGACAATGCAATAATCTGCAAACAGTATCCCGTTATCCTGCTTTGGATCGCCAGGAAAAAAAATCATTATATTATTATTATAACCACTGCTTGATACCACCAAGTGTCATCTGTCACCTGTACGTCCCAGTGGTACCAACCACCGGCCATTTCAAGAGTTCGATCTGAATCGATTTTACTCAAATTTTATATTAGGTTATTTTCAGAAAGTCAATCTGAAAAACTTTGCTACTCTTGACAAAATGGCGAAAAAATTTTTTAGTGAATAAACTGGAGCATTTATTTTTAAAACATTAATTGATATAACGAACTAAAAAATGAAAAATAATTAATAGTTTAAAAAAACTAAAAACACGCTTTTATATGCAACCGAACTAAAAATTAGAAAATAATTTTTCATTAAAAAAAATATTGTAACTTCATAGTAAAAAGCGTGGGGTGCATTTTACTATTTTTTCATAACTTTTTCATCATAGATATTGGCAAATATAATAATTATAACATTTAATATATTAAGCACCCCACGCTTTTTACTATGAAGTTACAATATTTTTTTTAATGAAAAATTATTTTCTAATTTTTAGTTCGGTTGCATATAAAAAGCGTGTTTTTTAGTTTTTTTAAACTATTATTTATGAATATAACTGTATGTTGCTGAATCTGCACCATTTTCTATTCTTATCGCACTTACTATCATTATTTTAACCCTTGTTTACAAAGTCATTGACATGTGTCTCTCATGGGCTGCATGTTAAGACAAAATACGTAAAAGAGTTAACTAAACACTTCTGTTTAACATTCAAGTTGTTAAATGGATCATTTTAAAGTAAAACGCTTTAAATAAGTTCTTTGGAATAAGGTATTTGTTTTCAGCATTTTTTTTTTTTTTTTTTTTTGGTAAATATGAGGAGAAAGAAAGATAAAAATCCAATCCAAGCTGTAATAAAAGTATTTAAAGCAAAATACAAACCGTGCAAAAAATTTAGAAAACCTCCTATATATACTCCTATATACTATGGAGTCTTACGAGACCTTTCACACGCACAGCCGACTTTCCGCGTTCTCAACGTGTGAATGGTCTTATAGGACTCCATACACTTCGATAGCGTATGGAGTCTTACGCGACCCTTCACACGCACAGCCGACTTTCCGTGTTCTCAACGTGTGAATGGTCTTTTAGGACTCCATACACTTCGATAGCGTATGGAGTCTTATGAGACCTTTCACACGCACAGCCGACTTTCCGCGTTCTCAACGTGTGAATGGTCTTTTAGGACTCCATACACTTCGATAGCGTATGGAGTCTTATGAGACCTTTCACACGCACAGCCGACTTTCCGCGTTCTCAACGTGTGAATGGTCTTATAGGACTCCATACACTTCGATATCGTATGGAGTCTTATGAGACCCTTCACACGCACAGCCGACTTTCCGTGTTCTCAACGTGTGAATGGTCTTTTAGGACTCCATACACTTCGATAGCGTATGGAGTCTTATGAGACCTTTCACACGCACAGCCGACTTTCCGCGTTCTCAACGTGTGAATGGTCTTTTAGGACTCCATACACTTCGATAGCGTATGGAGTCTTGTGAGACCCTTCACACGCACAGCCGACTTTCCGCGTTCTCAACGTGTGAATGGTCTTTTAGGACTCCATACACTTCGATAGCGTATGGAGTCTTATGAGACCTTTCACACGCACTGCCGACTTTCCGCGTTCTCAACGTGTGAATGGTCTTTTAGGACTCCATACACTTCGATAGCGTATGGAGTCTTATGAGACCTTTCACACGCACAGCCGACTTTCCGCGTTCTCAACGTGTGAATGGTCTTATAGGACTCCATACACTTCGATAGCGTATGGAGTCTTATGAGACCTTTCACACGCACAGCCGACTTTTCGTGTTCTCAACGTGTGAATGGTCTTTTAGGACTCCATACACTTCGATAGCGTATGGAGTCTTATGAGACCTTTCACACGCACAGCCGACTTTCCGCGTTCCCAACGTGTAAATGGTCTTTAGGACTCCATACACTTCGATAGCGTATGGAGTCTTATGAGACCTTTCACACTCACAGCCGACTTTCCGCGATCTCAACATGTGAATGGTCTTATAGGACTCCATACACTTCGATAGCGTATGGAGTCTTATGAGACCTTTCACACGCACAGTAGACTTTCCGCGTTCTCAACGTGTGAATGGTCTTTTAGGACTCCATACACTTCGATAGCGTATGGAGTTTTATGAGACCTTTCACGCTCACAGCCGACTTTTCGCGTTCTCAACGTATGAATGGTCTTATAGGACTCCATACACTTCGATAGCGTATAGAGTCTTATGAGACCTTTCACACGCACAGCCGACTTTCCGCGTTCTCAACGTGTGAATGGTCTTACAAGACTCCATACACTTCGATAGCGTATGGAGTCTTATGAGACCTTTCACACTCACAGCCGACGTTCCGCGTTCTCAACGTGTGAATGGTCTTATAGGGCTCCATACACTTCGATAGCGTATAGAGTCTTATGAGACCTTTCATACGCACAGCCGACTTTTCGCGTTCTCAACGTATGAATGGTCTTATAGGACTCCATACACTTCGATAGCGTATGGAGTCTTATAAGACCTTTCACACTCACAGCCGACGTTCCGCGTTCTCAACGTGTGAATGGTCTTATAGGGCTCCATACACTTCGATAGCGTATAGAGTCTTATGAGACCTTTCACACGCACAGCCGACTTTCCGCGTTCTCAACGTGTGAATGGTCTTATAGGGCTCCATACACTTCGATAGCGTATAGAGTCTTATGAGACCTTTCATACGCACAGCCGACTTTCCGCGTTCTCAACGTATGAATGGTCTTATAGGACTCCATACACTTCGATAGCGTATAGAGTCTTATGAGACCTTTCACACGCACAGCCGACTTTCCCGCGTTCTCAACGTATGAATGGTCTTATAGGACTCCATACACTTCGATAGCGTATAGAGTCTTATGAGACCTTTCACACGCACAGCCGACTTTCCGCGTTCTCAACGTATGAATGGTCTTATAGGGCTCCATACACTTCGATAGCGTATAGAGTCTTATGAGACCTTTCATACGCACAGCCGACTTTCCGCGTTCTCAACGTATGAATGGTCTTATAGGACTCCATACACTTCGATAGCGTATAGAGTCTTATGAGACCTTTCACACGCACAGCCGACTTTCCGCGTTCTCAACGTATGAATGGTCTTATAGGACTCCATACACTTCGATAGCGTATAGAGTCTTATGAGACCTTTCACACGCACAGCCGACTTTCCGCGTTCTCAACGTGTGAATGGTCTTACAAGACTCCATACACTTCGATAGCGTATGGAGTCTTATGAGACCTTTCACACTCACAGCTGACGTTCCGCGTTCTCAACGTATGAATGGTCTTATAGGACTCCATACACTTCGATAGCGTATAGAGTCTTATGAGACCTTTCACACGCACAGCCGACTTTCCGCGTTCTCAACGTGTGAATGGTCTTATAGGGCTCCATACACTTCGATAGCGTATAGAGTCTTATGAGACCTTTCACACGCACAGCCGACTTTCCGCGTTCTCAACGTGTGAATGGTCTTATAGGGCTCCATACACTTCGATAGCGTATAGAGTCTTATGAGACCTTTCACACGCACAGCCGACTTTCCGCGTTCTCAACGTGTGAATGGTCTTATAGGGCTCCATACACTTCGATAGCGTATAGAGTCTTATGAGACCCTTCACACGCACAGCCGACGTTCCGCGTTCTCAACGTATGAATGGTCTTTTAGGACTCCATACACTTCGATAGCGTATGGAGTCTTATGAGACCTTTCACACGCACAGCCGACTTTCCGCGTTCTCAACGTGTGAATGGTCTTATAGGGCTCCGTACACTTCGATAGCGTATAGAGTCTTATGAGACCTTTCACACGCACAGCCGACGTTCCGCGTTCTCAACGTATGAATGGTCTTATAGGACTCCGTACACTTCGATAGCGTATAGAGTCTTATGAGGACCTTTCATACGCACAGCCGACTTTCCGCGTTCTCAACGTATGAATGGTCTTATAGGACTCCATACACTTCGATAGCGTATGGAGTCTTATGAGACCTTTCACACGCACAGCCGACTTTCCGCGTTCTCAACCTGTGAATGGTCTTATAGGGCTCCATACACTTCGATAGCGTATAGAGTCTTATGAGACCTTTCACACTGCACAGCCGACTTTTCGCGTTCTCAACGTGTGAATGGTCTTATAGGACTCCATACACTTCGATAGCGTATGGAGTCTTATGAGACCTTTCACACGCACAGCCGACTTTCCGCGTTCTCAACGTGTGAATGGTCTTATAGGGCTCCATACACTTCGATAGCGTATAGAGTCTTATGAGACCTTTCATACGCACAGCCGACTTTCCGCGTTCTCAACGTATGAATGGTCTTATAGGACTCCATACACTTCGATAGCGTATAGAGTCTTATGAGACCTTTCACACGCACAGCCGACTTTCCGCGTTCTCAACGTATGAATGGTCTTATAGGACTCCATACACTTCGATAGCGTATAGAGTCTTATGAGACCTTTCACACGCACAGCCGACTTTCCGCGTTCTCAACGTATGAATGGTCTTATAGGACTCCATACACTTCGATAGCGTATAGAGTCTTATGAGACCTTTCACACGCACAGCCGACTTTCCGCGTTCTCAACGTGTGAATGGTCTTATAGGGCTCTATACACTTCGATAGCGTATAGAGTCTTATGAGACCTTTCACACGCACAGCCGACGTTCCGCGTTCTCAACGTATGAATGGTCTTATAGGACTCCATACACTTCGATAGCGTATAGAGTCTTATGAGACCTTTCACACGCACAGCCGACTTTCCGCGTTCTCAACGTGTAAATGGTCTTTTAGGACTCCATACACTTCGATAGCGTATGGAGTCTTATAAGACCTTTCACACGCACAGCCGACTTTCCGCGTTCTCAACGTGTGAATGGTCTTATAGGACTCCATACACTTCGATAGCGTATAGAGTCTTATGAGACCTTTCACACGCACAGCCGACTTTTCGCGTTCTCAACGTGTGAATGGTCTTATAGGACTCCATACACTTCGATAGCGTATGGAGTCTTATAAGACCTTTCACACGCACAGCCGACTTTCCGCGTTCTCAACGTATGAATGGTCTTATAGGACTCCATACACTTCGATAGCGTATAGAGTCTTATGAGACCTTTCACACGCACAGCCGACTTTCCGCGTTCTCAACGTGTGAATGGTCTTATAGGGCTCCATACACTTCGATAGCGTATAGAGTCTTATGAGACCTTTCACACGCACAGCCGACTTTCCGCGTTCTCAACGTATGAATGGTCTTATAGGACTCCATACACTTCGATAGCGTATGGAGTCTTATGAGACCTTTCACACACAGCCGACTTTCCGCGTTCTCAACGTGTGAATGGTCTTATAGGACTCCATACACTTCGATAGCGTATGGAGTCTTATAAGACCTTTCACACGCACAGCCGACTTTCCGCGTTCTCAACGTATGAATGGTCTTATAGGACTCCATACACTTCGATAGCGTATAGAGTCTTATGAGACCTTTCACACGCACAGCCGACTTTTCGCGTTCTCAACGTGTGAATGGTCTTATAGGACTCCATACACTTCGATAGCGTATAGAGTCTTATGAGACCTTTCACACGCACAGCCGACTTTCCGCGTTCTCAACGTGTGAATGGTCTTATAGGGCTCCATACACTTCGATAGCGTATAGAGTCTTATGAGACCTTTCATACGCACAGCCGACTTTCCGCGTTCTCAACGTATGAATGGTCTTATAGGACTCCATACACTTCGATAGCGTATAGAGTCTTATGAGACCTTTCACACTGCACAGCCGACTTTCCGCGTTCTCAACGTGTGAATGGTCTTATAGGGCTCCATACACTTCGATAGCGTATAGAGTCTTATGAGACCTTTCACACGCACAGCCGACTTTCCGCGTTCTCAACGTGTGAATGGTCTTATAGGACTCCATACACTTCGATAGCGTATAGAGTCTTATGAGACCTTTCACACGCACAGCCGACTTTCCGCGTTCTCAACGTATGAATGGTCTTATAGGACTCCATACACTTCGATAGCGTATAGAGTCTTATGAGACCTTTCACACGCACAGCCGACTTTCCGCGTTCTCAACGTATGAATGGTCTTATAGGACTCCATACACTTCGATAGCGTATAGAGTCTTATGAGACCTTTCACACGCACAGCCGACTTTCCGCGTTCTCAACGTATGAATGGTCTTATAGGACTCCATACACTTCGATAGCGTATAGAGTCTTATGAGACCTTTCACACGCACAGCCGACTTTCCGCGTTCTCAACGTGTGAATGGTCTTATAGGACTCCATACACTTCGATAGCGTATAGAGTCTTATGAGACCTTTCACACGCACAGCCGACTTTCCGCGTTCTCAACGTGTGAATGGTCTTATAGGACTCCATACACTTCGATAGCGTATGGAGTCTTATGAGACCTTTCACACGCACAGCCGACTTTCCGCGTTCTCAACGTGTGAATGGTCTTATAGGACTCCATACACTTCGATAGCGTATAGAGTCTTATGAGACCTTTCACACGCACAGCCAGACTTTCCGCGTTCTCAACGTATGAATGGTCTTATAGGACTCCATACACTTCGATAGCGTATAGAGTCTTATGAGACCTTTCACACGCACAGCCGACTTTCCGCGTTCTCAACGTGTGAATGGTCTTATAGGACTCCATACACTTCGATAGCGTATGGAGTCTTATGAGACCTTTCACACTCACAGCCGACGTTCCGCGTTCTCAACGTGTGAATGGTCTTATAGGACTCCATACACTTCGATAGCGTATAGAGTCTTATGAGACCTTTCACACGCACAGCCGACTTTCCGCGTTCTCAACGTGTGAATGGTCTTATAGGACTCCATACACTTCGATAGCGTATGGAGTCTTATGAGACCCTTCACACGCACAGCCGACTTTCCGCGTTCTCAACGTGTGAATGGTCTTATAGGACTCCATACACTTCGATAGCGTATGGAGTCTTATGAGACCTTTCACACTCACAGCCGACTTTCCGCGTTCTCAACGTGTGAATGGTCTTATAGGGCTCCATACACTTCGATAGCGTATAGAGTCTTATGAGACCTTTCACACGCACAGCCGACGTTCCGCGTTCTCAACGTATGAATGGTCTTATAGGACTCCATACACTTCGATAGCGTATAGAGTCTTACGAGACCTTTCACACGCACAGCCGACTTTCCGCGTTCTCAACGTGTGAATGGTCTTATAAGACTCCATACACTTCGATAGCGTATGGAGTCTTATGAGACCTTTCACACGCACAGCCGACGTTCCGCGTTCTCAACGTGTGAATGGTCTTATAGGACTCCATACACTTCGATAGCGTATGGAGTCTTATGAGACCTTTCATACTTGCACAGCCGACTTTCCGCGTTCTCAACGTGTGAATGGTCTTATGCGGCTCCATACACTTCGATAGCGTATGGAGTCTTATGAGACCTTTCACACGCACAGCCGACTTTCCGCATTCTCAACGTGTGAATGGTCTTATAAGACTCCATACACTTCGATAGCGTCGGTCCGTCGCCCAACTATCCGTCTTCCGCTAATGTGAAAAGGCAGTAACAAAACTAAATGGCCATATGACCACATCTCTTTTAATAATTATCTAACAAGACAAATAAAAAAAAATCTTAAGGAAAGGTAGAAGCTAAAGCTTTGGCGTAAATGTTGTTATTTACTGCTACCGATACATCCTACAAGGTGTTAAAAAATGAGTAATCAAATTTGTAATTATAAAATATCAGAAATCAGTAAGGAGATAATTTATTCAAAAATAAGACTACCCCCACTGATGTGAATGGATTGCCAATATTATCATCTGCACGAATTCGTTACTTAAACTACTTTTGGGCATAAAAATGATTCCAGTCACGTGGTCTTGTGTCAACGGGGCACTAGCAACTCTTTCCAAGTGCAAAGGGGTCATGTAGCATCTTATTTTAAAGGCCCCCAATTCTCTATTCAACTCCATTTTGTTTTTGAAAATCAGCCCAGCCGTTCTAGACTCACAAACTTACAAGTCAATTTCGTAAATAATTAATAGTTTAAAAAACTAAAAAACACGCTTTTATATGCAACCGAACTAAAAATTAGAAAATAATTTTTCATTAAAAAAAATATTGTCATTTCATAGTAAAAAGCGTGGGGTGCATTTTACTATTTTTCATAACTTTTCCATCATAGATATTTGCAAATATAATAATTATAACATTTAATATATTTATCACCCCACGCTTTTACTATGAAATGACAATATTTTTTAATGAAAAATTATTTTCTAATTTTAGTTCGGTTGCATATAAAGCGTGTTTTTTGGTTTTTAAACTATTAATTATTTTCATTTTTAGTTTCTGCTACTCTTGACAAAATGGCGAAAAATTTTTTAATGAACAAGAGTGGCAAATTTTAAAATTTTTCCAACAGATTGCAACTCACTAAAAATTTCTTCTTCATTAAGTAGCAAAGTTTGAAATTTTGCCAACAGATGGCAATCAGGCAATGTTTGGACCGTTGCCAATATATTGCAACCCACTAAAAAATTTCTTCTTCATTTAATAGCAAAGTTTGAAATGTTGCCAACAGGTGGCAACCTAGGTGTTGTTTTTATATTTTTATAATATAAAGGAAATTTTTTTCCTGGCGATCCAAAAGAATGTTAATTTTTATTAATTGCACATTATGTATTATGTATACATTACACATAATGTAATTTTATTATGGAATCCTTGAACTAATGGTGCAACTAACCCTATATTTTTTATTGTTCATAAAAATTGAACACCAATGGTGCAACTAACCCAATTATTGTCATAAGCAATTAACTAACAAATTGTGTAAAAACTAAAAAATTTCTTCTTCATTTAATAGCAAAGTTTGAAATGTTGCCAACAGATGGCATCCTAGGTGTTGTTTTTATAATATAATGGAATTTTTTTCCTGGCGATTCAAAAAAGATAACGGGATACTGTTTTTAAATTATTGCATCTTCATCGGTCCTTGACACGTGTGCAAAGTTTCAAAGAAATCGAATAGCTGGAAGTTGGTTAAAATTAGGCTCAAAGATTCCGTTACATAGATAGATAGGTAGTTACAACCCAAGTTAATAAAAGCGTGTTAAAAACCGAATTGTTTTTACACTGTTTAAGTTAAATTTCAAATGGTCTGAAACGGCTGGACCGATCTTCAAAAACAAAGTGGCGTTGAATAGAAAATTGGAGGAACTTTAAAGCGATATGTCACATAACCTCCCTTTCCATTTGAAAAAAAAGATGTAAGTTGATAGGTCACGTGACAGAAAATTATTTTATCCTAAAAATTACTTTAAGTAGGGGGAGAGGACTTTTTATATTCTCACTGTATTTTTAATATTATGAACCTAAATGATAAAATAATTTTATTTTATCGTTTTCCGAGGGTTACCTCTATAAAAACATCGTTTATAAGTTTTGGCATAAGATACAGTTTAAACGTAAACGCAGAAATATTTCTAGAGCTAATTGATGAAGAAAGTTTTGCTCAAATTAATTTTGTTTATGTTTTGATAACACGAAGCGCTGAATGAAAACTTTGCAGTTTACACCATAAAACACATAAATAAGATTAAAAGAAAATTATTGCAATATAGTAAAGCAATAAATAGTGGTGTATAATCAGTCGAGGCACAGTTTATCAGAATTTAAAGTGTTATTTTGTAAAGAAATGAGATAAAATTGCCAAATTCATGATTGTTTTCAAAAGAGAGGAATTTTAAGTAATTTTAATTGCAATTAAGTAAAAATAGTTTTATACCTCACTTTTTCAGGTTACAGTAAATTTTTCAAAATTCTCTCTTAATACTACAGTGTGTCCACAGTTACAAAAGCGGACAAATAGACCAAAATTTTTGAATTTTGAAACGAAATTTGAAAAAACTGGTCGCATGGTCCGAAACTAATTAATACAAAAGTTTGCTCTGATTGGCATTATACAGGGCGAGTAATAACTAAAAATATAAAAAATGACCAAGAGTAAAGTAGGTACTTTTATTTTTAATAATTAATAGTTTAAAAAACTAAAAAACCACGCTTTTATATGCAACCGAACTAAAAATTAGAAAATAATTTTTCATTAAAAAAATATTGTCATTTCATAGTAAAAAGCGTGGGGTGCATTTTACTATTTTTTCATAACTTTTCCATCATAGATATTTGCAAATATAATAATTATAACATTTAATATATTTATCACCCCACGCTTTTTACTATGAAATGACAATATTTTTTTAATGAAAAATTATTTTCTAATTTTTAGTTCGGTTGCATATAAAAGCGTGTTTTTTAGATTTTTAAACTATTAATTATTTTTCATTTTTTAGTTTCTGCTACTCTTGACAAAATGGCGAAAAAATTTTTTAATGAACAAGAGTGGCAAATTTTAAAATTTTTCCAACAGATTGCAACTCACTAAAAAATTTCTTCTTCATTAAGTAGCAAAGTTTGAAATTTTGCCAACAGATGGCAATCAGGCAATGTTTGGACCGTTGCCAATATATTGCAACCCACTAAAAAATTTCTTCTTCATTTAATAGCAAAGTTTGAAATGTTGCCAACAGATGGCAACCTAGGTGTTGTTTTTATAATATAATGGAATTTTTTTCCTGGCGATCCAAAAAAGATAACGGGATACTGTTTGCAGATTATTGCATTGTCATGTTTCCTTAATACGTGTGCAAAGTTTCAAAGAAATCGAATAGCTGGAAGTTGGTTAAAATTAGGCTCAAAGATTCCGTTACATAGCCAGATAGTTACAACCCAAGTTAATAAAAAAGCGTGTTAACGGCATTTATTAACTGTTATTGTTCATAAAATTGAACACCAATGGTGCAACTAACCCAATTGTGTAAAAGAACTTATTAATTTTTATTGTTCATAAAAATTGAACACCAATGGTGCAACTAACCAAATTGTGTAAAAACTAAAAAATTTCTTCTTCATTTAATAGCAAAGTTTGAAATGTTGCCAACAGATGGCATCCTAGGTGTTGTTTTTATAATATAATGGAATTTTTTTCCTGGCGATCCAAAAAAGATAACGGGATACTGTTTGCAGATTATTGCATTGTCATGTTTCCTTAATACGTGTGCAAAGTTTCAAAGAAATCGAATAGCTGGAAGTTGGTTAAAATTAGGCTCAAAGATTCCGTTACATAGCCAGCCAGATTGATAGATTGATAGATAGTTACAACCCAAGTTAATAAAAGCGTGTTAAAAATAGAACAAAATTTCATAGGGAAATCTTGTAAAAAATTGTATTTTATGTCAAAATTTAAAGTTAACGCATCATGCCAATAAAAAATTAATTGTTATTTTTTTACATTACGCATTACAACTTAAATAATGGGCAAGAGGAAGCAGACTGTAAAAAGAAAGTTTATTAATTTTAAATATGTTTTTAAAATTGGATGCCTGAAGCCAAGTATTTTAAAAACCTGTTAATGCATAATATAAAAATTTGACAAAAATATATTTTTTTTTCTTTAATTTCTTAACTTTAAATTTTGAGATAAAATTTAATTCTCCTATTTTACCTATAAAATTTTGTCCTATCTTTAAAAATAAAGGTATTTTTGTCTTGGTCGTTTTTCATATTTTTAGTTATAACTCGCATGTATGATACCAATTGGAGTAAAATTTTGTATTTGTTAGTTTTAGACCATGCACTCAGTTTTCTTAAAATTTCGTTTTTAGAATTCAAAAACTGTTGGTCCATTTGTCCACTTGTAACATTTATTCTGGGACACACTATATTATAGTAAAACAAATTCCTAAGAAAATATATACTTTCTTAGATACACAGGGGTGTTTCCTAATGCGGTAAGAGGTGTATTCTTGAGCTAATTTTATGGAAAAAAAGGTTATATAAACATAGGTCCGGAAATGCTTTGTTTCTAAGAACAGGGTGTTAAACTTTAAAAATAACAGGTTTCACGAACTATTTCGTAATCTAATCATTTCATTTAAAGCTTTACTGTTGCATGGGGTTTCAGAACGCAACTACTTCGAACAAGTTTCTGTCAGCCTTATGCTGAGAGTACGTCCGAAACTGCACGCATGCGCAGATCGCGCCATAGCTCTTACTCTGTTACTCTCCTGCAGAAAATCTATAAAGAAATTTATTTATCCTGGCGATCCTAATCAGGATAACGGGATACTGTTTGCAGATTATTGCATTGTTATGGGTCCTTGATACGTGTGCAAAGTTTCAAAGAAATCGAATCGCTGGAAGTTGGTGAAAATTAAGCTTAAAGATTCCGTTACATACATACATACATACATACATACAACCTAAGCTAATAAAAGCGTGTTAAAAATAAGAAATATTAGGAGAATTAAAGAAAAGAACTTATATAAAGTGTTTAATGAGCTTCAGAAACTTCTAAACGTCCAAATATTAAATATTTTCATAATGTATTTATATCATTCGCTTTTGAGTGCATTTGTTGTTCACAAAACTTGATACAGTAAAAGTTAGAGAATAAATGCACTATCGGGACAATAAATTTGATTATTCTTGTTCTAATATTTTAAAAATACTTTAGAGGTGCGAAACTATTTTTCATTAAATTGTTGGATTTATGTAGGAATTATGACTCTTGTACGTATTATTTCTCTATTACAAAAAGTTTTACATTGGGCCAAAATTATAAAGTTAATAAATTATTGTGTAACTACAAATTGTATGATTTCCTTTAACATTAGAAGAGGTCAGTGGACAGTGGATGAAGGTATTATGTGACATTTCTGATATTGTACAGGGTGGTTTTTTTGGTTGGTATTGCAGGGTATAGGCTAAACGGTAAGAGATACAAAAAAACTAATGTACGTGTCCCGTTCTCTTTTTTGATGTTTAGTTCAATGGCGCAATCAAATCCACGCTAACTAGATTGGTTTGGAAGATACAGGGTGATTCTGAAAATTCGTCAATTTTTATTATGTCTTATTACTCAGACATTTATGAAGATAGAAAGAAACTTTAAATACAAGAGTTTATAACTTTTTACGTAGAATCCAGTGGCCTACATAAAATAAATATAAACGTTTTAATTTTTTAGATATTACCATAACATGCATTTTTATAAATGGAACACCCTGTATCTAAGTATCTCAAAAAATTGCATATTTTCTTGCGACTACAACAACATATAACACATACTATTTTGTTTTGCCCAAATTAGGTAAAACACCGAAAACCCCATTTTTTTAAGTGGCCATGGAATGATTTTTGTTTTTGGTTTGTTTACATGTCCTAAAATCAAATGACAATAATTAGCTATTAGTAGGTATTCGTTTTTATAGTCCGTATGTGAATATAATAAAACAAAAAGATTTAAAATGAATATTTTTCAAAACTATGAGAAATTAAACATGTTTGAGTGCTACATTGAAAGTAATAAAGATAAAAACACAGCTTTAGACTTATATTTTGACCGTTATCCAGAGCGACGACAGCCAGACAAAAGAATATTTCAAAGATTGTACCATAATTTAAGCGAATATGGATCATTTGAAAAACCAAGGACTAATATTTACAATAAGGAAAATAGGGAAAGGGATGAGGTAAACACGATAGCTTGTGTTACTGCTGAACCGACGGTATCTAGCCGTAATATTGGGAAAGATATTGGTATAAGTAAATCTAAAGTGTTAAAAACATTAAAAAGCATAAATATAAACCATATAAAATAAGAAAAGTTCATAATTTACATCCCGGAGATGAAGAACGGCGCTTAGAATTTTGTCATTGGTATATGCATCAGATTAATATGAATCCCAATTTTTTCAAAATATAATATGGACTGATGAGGCTTTCGTATCCAGCGAAGGGATTTTTAATCGACAAAATAATCGATACTGGTCAAACACAAATCCACATGAGATGGTAGCGGGGATACAACAAGGACGGTTTGGGTTTCATGTATGGGTGGCACTGTATCAAAACAGAGTGTTAAACTACAGGATTTTCTATAACAATTTAAATGCTGGGGGATATATACAAATTTTGGAAGAAGGTATAATTGCCGAGTTGGATAACATGCCACTAGCTGTAAGAAATAATATATATTTTCAACAAGACGGTGCTCCGGCACATAATAGCCATATAGTAAGGCACTTACTTACTGTTAATTTTGGTGAAAATTGGCTTGGCACTTATGGACCAAACAGATGGCCTCCGCGTTCCCCCGACCTAACTCCACTCGATTTTTATTTTTAGGGTTTTATTAAAAATGAAATATATAAAATTCGAAATAATACTCTGGAAGAACTTAAAGAAAATTTTATTAATTGCATAAGACGAGTACCAAATATTCACATATATAACGCCACTAGATCCGTTACAAACCGAGCCCAAAAATGCATCGAGCAGAATGGAAGACAATTTGAGCACCTTTTGTGATATATTAGGTATTTGTTTAGTTTATAAAATTGTTTAATTGCTATTCGTAGTAAAAATAAACAAAAGAAACTGTACCAAAAATATTAAAATATAAATAACTTAAAACAAGTAAAAGTGACAAAACACCTTTCACCCGTTGACGTCTTTATTTATTTCCGGCTTTTGAATAAATAAGTAAATATAGTATGTTGCTGCAAACCAGTAAAGTAGCAAAACCAGTTGTTTAGCAGAATCTTAAAGAAACTACTGGGTTTTAAAAAGGTTGTAAACTGAAAAATCTTTACGCTGCGAAATTGTGCAATCGATAGCGAAACGTCGGTAAGAGATTTTAATTTGACGAGGTCCAAGATTAGATTAGATTAGAATAGGTCCAGGATAACCCATGCACTGAAGCAGCTCGGCTTATTATGCGCCCTGTCTTTACGTCTGGGTGATGTCAGCCAGACGGGACCTACAGCTTAACGTGGGTTCCGAACCACGGTCCTATGAGCGACAACTTAAGACCTTGTCCCCACCCAGGGGGCACCACTAAACCTACCAACCAACGGAGTGGGGTCCACATGTCTACGGTTGCGCAGGACACGGCAAAGTGTGTTCCAGCGCCCTGGTCCTTTGGTGGCCTTCAGCGTCGATACATTTTGCACTTTGTCCGTCTGGTGTTGAGCTAACCACTAAATTTCCGACCAACTTATAAATAAGTATTTGGCCTCAGCAAGATTCGAACCCACCTCACGTCCGTTGTGCGCTTAACGACTTAACGCCTTACACGCTAAGCCATCATCGGACTGACGCGATCCAAACCCGAGAACCAAGATTCCTTAGTTTACAGTGGCCGTAAAGGCTTTCGTTTTATGTTAAAGTTTGGTTAAATAAAGCTAGTTTAGTAAATTACATTTACATTTTAACTTTATTGAAAAATATTTTTTAGAAATGGCGGATTTTTTTGTAATATATGCTTCAAATATTGCACTTGGCGTTAGAATTATATTCGTACTTTTCACATTTTGACTTTTATTTACTTTTTTATATCTTTTATTCTAAATCACTTTTCGTAATTCCATTGCAGTTTTTTAAATTTCCCGACATACCGTTGTTTACGTGACTTATGTCAAAATCGATTTTATCGGACATGGAGAGGCGATCATTAGAAAAAAGAAATCGGAATTTCTCTAAATAAAACAAAATACATACGTTGCAAACTTTTTGCTGGTAACTGTATATTCAAAACAATGTATAAAATTTTTTAAATTTTAATGACACTAAAATATAAACAGCCAAAATTATTTCAAAATTTTCGGATTAAAAGTTTTTTCCGTAATAAAAATATATGCAAATATAAAGTTTAATTTTGTTTGCAACAGAGCTCTCTTTATTTTTGGTTTAAATCAGCGCAAGCAAAACTGTAAAAATAATTAGCAAGTTTACTCACGTAGAACCTTGTAATTAATTTACATGTCTAAAATAATTACTGTCACATTCTTAGAAAATAAAGACCTCGTTAAGCCATGAGTTGCGAAGCATGAATGAAAAGCATTCAAATATACAAAGTAATTTAATAAGAATACAGTGTGTCTTCGGAAGTTCTTACCAAATGGAAAACTTTTAAATATTAACTTAACGAAAAAGACTGCCTCTTCATAATATGTCGTGCTTGATGAAAAAATACATTTTTACAAAAAATTTTGTTTATTGGATGTACAGGGTGGCCCAAAAAAGACTTGTTTCCAAATTAAAAATAGGTAAGTTTCTTACTATGATACGAAACTTTAAAAGGTGATTTTATTATGTCATTTTATAAAGTAATTGTCTTATAAACATATTTCCAAAGTCGTTTCGTTTCTAAGATTCAGAGCGTTCATTATTATTTAAAAAGTCGGTATTTTATAAATATCTTAAATACGAAGCCAGATACAAAAAAAATGTATGTCACTAAAAGGTTGTATTAAAATTGATATATTAAAAATAGACATATCAAATATAGGTATTTTTATAACGCGCTCCGAAATATCTTTTTTATTGGTAATTAAAAAAAAACTCTTTTGCGCACCCTGTATAATTAAAGAGATAGCATTTTTTTTATATATTTATATTTAAACAATCCACGAAGGCCAAAAGCCTTAATACTAACGTACCGTGGGTTTCTTAAGCGAATTAAGAGGCAGTTTGTTGACACAAGAATTAAGTACTTGAAGATTTTGGGGGAAGGAAAAACCTCCGCTGATAGCAGGTTTCACATTCTAAAAACTCTAGAGATAAAAGAACGAACAAAGTGGGGAAATTTGGGGCCTGCTAAGTTGAACCGTATAGGGATGCATACGCGCAGCACAACGAGTTTCTCTGTTGGGAACCGTGAGTGGAGAAATTATACTGGACAATTCTTCAGAGCAGAAGCCATAAAAGTACCTATAAAAACTGATAAATCCCCCACAGCCAGACGGTGGCTAAGAGAGGGAAGTCGTTCTGTAAGTGAAGGATCATTAATGAGACGAAGCTCTTCTTGGAATGGAATCAAGAATGCTTAAGGGACGACGTGACCCAGACATGAGAACAATATTCCAAGAAAGGTCGAATTTGGGACATATACAAAGTGTATAAATTAGAACGGGAGAAATATTTTTGGCTCGAAGAGTTAAGGTTATTCTTAAATGTGACGCCCACAAGATTGAAGGTGTCTTTGCTCTGCAAAACTTGGTCGCTCATAAGCAGAGAATGACTATTAAATGACTTTTTCCGCGACAAGAAACATTATTGTGTTTTGGATGCATTAAATTGGACGAGATTTATGGAGCCACAATCCAATATTCGCATTGCTTTGCGTTTGCATTCCAGATTTAAAGATTGGTTTGGTTTGGAGTGAAGGGTACTATCGTCGGCGAAACTATGAATGGAATTAGTTGTGGACGAGAAAAGGTCGTTGATATGAAGAAGAAACAGTGATGGTGCCAGTACTGAGCCCTGAGGCACTTCAGCATTTACTTGGTGAAAGGTTGAAGAGTCGTTATCCACAATGACTGATATTTATCGATCAGAAAGATAACTAGAGAGCCAAGAACAGTAGTTGAAAGACCATAGGACAAAAGTCTATTGTGAAGCGCGGCATGCCAGACTTGGTCAAAAGCTTTAGATATATCAAGAGCAACGATCTGGGACTCACCTAAAAACTCAGGGGACTTGTTCCAGCTGTGTGATACGAAGGACAAAAGATCTGCTTTAAGTATTTTGTGGCGAAAGCCATACTGCCTTTCATACAAAATTTTGTGTTTTTTTTAAATACATTGGGAATTTTAATTTAAAGAATTTCTCCATTACTTTCCAACGAAAAATACAGATACTACGAAAGCAGCACAAGAAAACAGTATTTTTATTTATTTTATACATTATAAACATTAAAAAAAACCAACTTAAAAAAAATAATAAAACTCAAAAAAAGTTATAAATAATAAACAGAAATGAAAAAAGTCGTATAATTACTTATGGTAATAAAGTATCTTTTGTTTATTTAGGTATTACCATTAAGTAGTTAAGCACATATGTTATTACCCGACTTATAGGTATTTGAACTAACCTCATTTCACTATATTTTTCCTTCTTTTTGCACAAAATTCTGGTTGTAATACTAAAATGGCACACAATACTTTATTTAACATCAACAAACCTTTTAAAAAACATTTTTTATTTATTGATTTTTTCTTTACTTTAAACCGAGCCGTGTATGCAACCATGCATACATCTACATAATATGTGTATTTATAATTGCAGCGTTTAGGGGTAAAAGATTTGCAATTTATTAAAAAAACGTGTAAAATAAATAAAAAAACAGGTTTTTAAAAGGTGTTTATAAAATATTATGTGCCAATTTAGTGTTTTATCAAAAATTTTGTGCAAAAACAAGGCGGAATATATAGTGAAAATTGGGTTACTTTAAAATACAACTTTGATAATGGATATACTGAAAACGAAACATTGCCGACTAAAAATTCTTTCGGATTCGTGATCAGCCGTACGAACAACGTACAGAAGAGAGAAAAGAACAGGTCTTGTACCTTTCTCTCTCAGCGATCTTGACTTCTTTTATGGTTGTTGTGGTTATGGGACCACCGCGGAAGAGCGCTCCCTCAAATAAAAAACGAATTATTAAGTCGGTCCACAAATGCTGAAGAAATCGCGTAACATACACACAAAAACAACACACATTCAAATTGGGAACATTCTCCTTTTTGAAAAACATTAGAGGGGGTAAATTATTTTTCACATTTGGATGCATATATCCGAAACCAAATATACAAATGGCCATTTTTTTATTTAAGCTGTTTAAAAATATTTTTAGTGGTAATATAAAATAGACGGTAAAATAATTTTTTGTGTCGTACCCTGTGTATCTTAAGGGGGAAGATACCTGTAAATGCTTAAATTTTCATAGATTTTTATGATTTTTTTTAATGAAGAAGTCATTATATATTTTTAAAAATTGGTATGCATTTTACCTAATTATTAAAATATATATATTTTTTCATATTAATTATCCAAAATGGCGGCTGTACTCTAAATTCTTCTACTAAGACCGGAGAAAGAATTCTTTATCGGCGAGCACTGTAGCATCAGTTCTAGTAATTTGAAAATTAAAAACTAAAATTCTTTGTGTTTAATAATATTATAATTTGACGGTACACCTAAAAGAAAATTAAAAAAATAATTTGCGAAATACAATGTTTGAAAAAATTAAATAACTCTTTAGCTTAATTTTTTAATCGTTTTTGCTTTTTTGCTTTTTTTCTGATTTTTTAGATTCACATAGAAAGTACTGTTGGTTAAAAGATGTGTGTAAAATTTTAGAAAGATCGGTCAATAACTTTTTGAGTTATCGTGCCCGCCAATTATAGTTTTGAGAAAAACGCGTTTTAAGTTTGAATAGGTACATAAAAATTCATATTCATTGAGTGACTTACCGATTCTGTAATATAGAAAATACTAAAATTTTTTGTTAAACATTTTAGTGACTTGTTCTTTAAGGACTATACATATAGGAAAAACATATAAGGAATACAAATGTCAACACTTTACAAGTACCTCTCTTATCTCTTCCCCTTAAGAGATAAAATAAATCTGATAGTTACTACTAACCAGAGCTAACCAAATATAATGAATAAATAATTATGTATAATAAAGAGAAAAAAACAGAAGAAAGTAAATTTAAAGCTTGATCTCCTGTGCATTTAACTATATTCACAACACCCTCTATAAACCTAGCAGCATATTAGATGACTACTGTAACTCAATTTAAAACTTCTCAAGAGACTTAAATTATTTTTATATATCGCAAGTACTTTATCCTACTTTATTCTTAATAACACAAAAGAAACGGTGACAGGCTTTGCATACTCTACGAGATAAGCATAAAGGCAATTTTATTTTGCCGCTTAAAATTTTTGAAAACATAATATAAATGAGAATAAGTAGGAACATTTTTTTTTTCGCCGCGAAGAAAAGAATACAATACCCACCTTATTTTTTTGACGTCGAGATGTTTTTCAATTTAATATCAAAATGTCAATTAAATTTTGTTCAGGTTTATTATTTGTAAAATCTCCTTAGAGATTAATTCTAAATGAAATATTTTCCATTCTGGATATTTTTACACAGCAAAGTAATTCGCTAAGGAGCGCATCTCAATCATATTCAAAACCGAAATATAGAGATTGATTCATGAATTAAGTAATTTAATTAATCAAATAATATTTTTCCCTTCTTTAAGTAATTTATGTTATTCTTATACTGCGTATACTTATTTTAAAACACATCACTAGATCCTAAGTGAACTTTGAATAATGAAAGTTTTAAAATGTTTCTTTTAATTAAAAATTAAAAATATCCTTATCCTTTTTGGTAATAGTTCGATATAGCGGTTTTCGCTATTATAAGAGATTTTTGAAAAATTATTTTTCAGGGCGTTTCTATAGGTCGATTATGACACAAATCTGTGTGCGCGTTTTCCAAAATCCATTTCTATAATTTATTATTAATAAAAACATATTTACGGGACGGTGGAGTGAACAGGGGTGCTGGGTGGGGACGAAACACAAGAAATCCTACATTAATCACCCAAAAACAATATTTCACAGTACACACCGCACATTCTGTTTACAAAAATGTCCAAAAAATTGTTTAAAAAAAAATAAAAATAAATAATAGTACAACAATCCCGCCATGGCTGTCACTGCATAAAAAGAAGAGTTTGCAATTGAACTGTAAATCTCTTGCGATGTTGCCAAATAAAGTGAGAAAGTGTCAATAGCTTAAAAAAAGGAAGATACAGGAATAAACGAAAAATTAAGTTATTACTTCTTCCTATTATAATTTGTAGAGAAAAAAGGAAAATACCTAAACATAAAGAAGAAGGCATATCTACAAAAAATACCATTGTTTCTCAAGGAAATGGTGGATAATCCTCGAAATAGGCTTGGTGTTAATTCTTCATAAAAAGTTTGGCAACGCTGCTTCTATCGAGACTGTCATTTTTATAATGACGAACTTCATGTTATCAGCTGATCAGAATGAACGCGCCTATTTTCCTCCTTTAATTAATGGCGGACGAGATATCTCATATGTGTGGGATAGTTTTTCGAAAAATTTAATACTTTTCAAAATTAATTTACATTTTTTATGTGCCCCGAGTGCAGTGTATTAATGTTTTCTTGTGTTTGAGGTTGAATTTATACTGTTTTTCCCCACCCAGCACCCCTGTTCACTCCACCGTCCCGTAAATATGTTTTTATTAATAATAAATTATAGATTTTGGAAAACGCGCACACAGATTTATGTCATAATTGACCTATAGAAACGCCCAGAAAAAGAATTTTTCGAAAATCTCTTATAATAGAGAAAACCGCTATATCGAACTATTACCTCATTTTTAACACGCTTTTATTAACTTGGGTTGTAACTATCAATCTATCAATCTGGCTGGCTATGTAACGGAATCTTTGAGCCTAATTTTAACCAACTTCCAGCTATTCGATTTCTTTGAAACTTTGCACACGTATTAAGGAAACATGACAATGCAATAATTTAAAAACAGTATCCCGTTAAGTTCCAGCATTTTCCAGGAAAACCGGAAAAGTGAAAAATCGTCCGTTCTGGCGGATGCGCAAGATTAGACAATTGAATAATCGAACTTGACAACATTTGCCGACGGGTTGGGGACAGGGGCTCAATTCTGCTAAATTGAACTCATTCGTTCGCTGAACGTATTCGTTCCGGGAGCGTATAACCTTCATCTGTTTTTTTAACGAACGAATAACCTTCACTTGTTTTTTAAAACAGGCGGTCATCAAAATAATAATGCCCAACATGACTTATACATAAATTACCAAGCTTCTGTAATTTGTAAAAAATGATAAAAACACTTACTTGATGCCTCATATTTAGACAAAGAAAACTATCACTAGGTAATAAACCAAAGCATTTTCAATACGTTGTTTACAGTGGAAAACATCATTTTCAACAAATTTAATATTTTTCATAAAACGGTAATAAACTTTTCTAACCTCTAACTTTGGTGTATTGTGGGTTAGCTACCTACTGACTGATAGCCTAGTTTACACCGCAAAGCTACCCACTGACTGATAGCCTAGTTTACACCGCAAAGATCTTTGGATTCTTTTAAATGAGTTTTAACTTTAGTAATAAAATCAAAATTGGGTATCAAACTTTACTATTTATGAGTTTGCATAAGATGAAAAGTACGCTTGACTTTGACAAATCTGTCATATTTTAAATTTTAATGCGGTGTTGTGCGCCAATTTGGGAAGGTGGCTATGCACGAAAGAAAACTTTTTAACACGCTTTTATTAACTTGGGTTGTAACTATCTATCTATCCATCTGGCTATCTATGTAACGGAATCTTTGAGCCTAATTTTAACCAACTTCCAGCTATTCGATTTCTTTGAAACTTTGCACACTTATTAATGACCCATGACAATGCAATAATCTGCAAACAGTATCCCGTTATCTTGTTTTGATCGCCAGGAAAAAAAAATTCCATTATATTATAAAAACAACACCTGGGTTGCCATCTGTTGGCAACATTCCAAACTTTGCTACTCAATTGCGAAGAAATTTTTTAGTGGGTTGCCATCTGTTGGCAACATTTCAAACTTGCTACTCTTTGCCATCTGTTGGCAACATTCCAAACTTTGCTACTCAATTGCGAAGAAATTTTTTAGTGGGTTGCCATCTGTTGGCAACATTTCAAACTTTGCTACTCTTGTTCACTAAAAATTTTTTCGCCATTTTGTCAAGAGTAGCAAAGTTAATTGATATAACGAACTAAAAATGAAAAATAATTAATAGTTTAAAAAAACTAAAAAACACGCTTTTATATGCAACCGAACTAAAAATTAGAAAATAATTTTTCATTAAAAAAAATATTGTCATTTCATAGTAAAAAGCGTGGGGTGCTTAATATATTAAATGTTATAATTATTATATTTGCCAATATCTATGATGGAAAAGTTATGAAAAAATAGTAAAATGCACCCCACGCTTTTTACTATGAAATGACAATATTATTTTTAATGAAAAATTATTTTCTAATTTTTAGTTCGGTTGCATATAAAAGCGTGTTTTTTAGTTTTTTAAACTATTAATTATTTATAAAAATAAAGGAGATAAACCAAATATAACAGATAAAGATGTATTCAATAGTAAAAAGCCATAAGCGTCATAAAAATAAAGACGACAATTAGCTATTGCTGTCTAAACGCGTCGTTTAAATAGTGTACGAGCAACAAAAAGGGGAATAGTTGAAAGTGGGACAGAACTGATAACGCCGTGGCTTTTTTAACACGCTTTCTTTATTAACTTGGGTTGTGACTATCTATCTGGCTGCCTATGTAACGGAATCTTTGAGCCTAATTTTAACCAACTTCCAGCTATTCGATTTCTTTGAAACTTTGCACACGTATTAAGGACCCATGACAATGCAATAATCTGCAAACAGTATCCCTTTATCTTTTTTTTAATCGCCAGGAAAAAAATTCCATTATATTATAAAAACAACACCTAGGATGCCATCTGTTGGAAAAAATTTCAAACTTTGCTATTAAATGAAGAAGAAATTTTTTAGTGGATTGCAAAATGTTGGCAACGGTCCAAACATTGCCTCGGATTGCCATCTGTTGGCAAAATTTGAAACTTTGCTACTTAATGAAGAAGAAATTTTTAGTGAGTTGTAATCTTTTGCAAATTTTAAAATTTGCTACCATTGTCATTTCATAGGGGGCTGGTTATTTTCTTTTGCTGCTTAATTAAATAGTATGTTCTAATTTACTGTTATATTAAGAATTTTGTGCAATATAACGAACTAAAAAATGAAAAATAATTAATAGTTTAAAAACTAAAAAACACGCTTTTATATGCAACCGAACTAAAAATTAAAAATAATTTTTCATTAAAAAAATATTTTCACTTCATAGTAAAAAGCGTAGGGTGCATTTTACTATTTTTTCATAACTTTTCCATCATAGATATTGGCAAATATAATAATTATAACATTTAATATATATAAGCACCCCACGCTTTTTACTATGAAGTGAAAATATTTTTTTAATGAAAAATTATTTTTTAATTTTTAGTTCGGTTGCATATAAAAGCGTGTTTTTTAGTTTTTTTAAACTATTAATTATTACTATTGACGTTTAGTCCTAAATTACCTTTATAGTGTTTTCTGTTTGCTGCCTGTGCTTTAATTTAGTACACAAAACACAGTTAAGTGTTTAACTAACCAGAACTTGTTAAACCTACACTGAGAAAAAAACTTTAATTACTATCATAACTAGAAATTTAATAACGATAACTAAAATATCTGCATTAAATAGGGGATAATGTGGATGGGTTGTTACCATTATTAAAGTAATCTTACAGCGATACTTTAGTTACCACTGATAAACAACTTTAATAATAATCTTTAGTAGTATTGGGTAGCAGCGATTATTAGACCGACCTACTACCGTTATTAAGTTTGTCACATAACTGTAATTAAAGTATCTAATAACGTTTGATAAGTTGCTTAATTGTCATAACAATGAGTATAATTGGGTTTATTAACGCTCTTTAATAGTCTTAACTAAACTTTTTCCATTGGTTATTATATCCCTTTAATAATGGTTATTAATTTGTAAAGCTGTGATAGAAAGATGAACTGCTGTGATAATTAAGTTAATTTTTTACTGTAACTAGGAATATTTCTACCAGTATAATTTTTTGCACTAACCATAACCTACTATTACGGCAAAGGTAACTAAAGTTGTCCAATTACCATAATTAAGTGCATTTAATAATCTCGCATTCGCCATTTTATTTACATTTTTTAATACCGGGTGGCCACAGCGATCCTAGGAATTTCAGTACTTTAATATCTTTGTTTCTGCGCATAGTAACCACATCTAATTTAAGAGTTTTAATATTAAACCCACTTTTCAATAAAAAAGTATATTTATTTTAAAACTTGCAGTTTGCATTTGGCACTATCCTACTAGAACGTTTATTATTTTGTACAAAAAAATATAAATGCCCACAAAACTTAATATGTTAAACTGCAGATTATGTATGTAAAACAACACAATTATTGGGGAATAATGTCAAATTGTAAGTTTTTTTACCAAGTTTTAGAATGATTTAAATTACATTCCTAGTGGATATAATATTTAAACTCTGAAATTGAGTATAGGTCCCATGTGTAGAAAACAGATATACCAAAGTACAGAAATTCCTAGAACCCCCTGCTGTTGTTTGTAAAAAACTGATTAAGCAAGTCACAAAAAATATTTTTCATTGTTCATCCAGCTATACATCACCTGGGTTGCGTTTAAGCAATAGAATATTATTATTATGAAGTTTCTGACAGTAGGCGGCAGGGCCGATAAACTGTCATTTGTCCACAGCGAGTAAGATACACTACGACTTCTGATTTTAGAATATTAATTTATCCTTAGTGTTATATAAGCTACCAGCAGGATGGTAACCCACAATACGCCACCACCAACTACCCAAGATGAGCAAGGCAAAGTGAACGACAAGCAGTCTGCTTCGAAGCCCGCCCGCGCTCGCTCACGATCTACGGTTTCTCCTCTTCAACCTTCAACCCCCATCCGCGTCCATATATTATAACATAAGTAATCATATTATTGTAACGTATATCAAGACTGTGATATTAATAAATAAGTTAATAGTGTTTTCAACTAGAGTTATTTATTCCACCTCCAAACACCACAACTGGCGACGAGATTTAAAACGAACGACCACGAGGCAACAAAATGGCGTCCAAATTCGAAGAATTCAAAGAACAGGAAGTAAGTTGGGCAATCTACCAAGAAAGATTGGAGCAACACTTCATCGCGAACGACATCGTAGATGAAAAGAAGAAAGTAGCAACCCTTTTAAGTGTGATAGGGGTAGAAACATACAAACTACTTCTGCAATTTGTCCCACCCAAAGCTTCCTAAGGACATGAAACACGCCGAATTAATGACGTTATTGAATAAGCAATATGGACCCCAAGTAAACGTATGGAGGGAAAGGAGAAGATTTTACGAAGCTAAACAAGAAGTTGGAGAGTCAATCGTAAATTATCATGCAAGAGTAAGAAGTCTGAGCATAAACTGTGAGTTTGAGAATGATCTGGAGAAAAATATTCGAGATAAATTCGTTTGTGGCATTCAAAACGATAGTATATTCGACAAATTATGCGAACAAAAGGCGGACGCAACACTGGAAACCCTGAAAATAATCGCTCTGCAGAAAGAAGATAGTGAAAGTGTGAAAATGCAAAATGGAGTCAACTTCATGAAATCAAAATTCCCGCGCAAAAATGGCGATCACGAAGATCGGAACAGCAGCCACTCCCCAAACCGACGCAGCACGCATGCCAGGAACAGGTCATCTTCGGACACGCATGACACGAATCAAGGCCGACCAATGAGGAGCCGCCATGTACCAACGCGAAGCCCATCGCGCAGTCCTGTCAGGAGCGAGAGTTTCAAGAATGGCCGTCGATCTGCGACACCGAGAAGAAGAACGAACAATCCACCGACATGTCGTTCTTGTGGAGCAAATCATGGACCACCCTGCAAATACAAAGGATACCGATGCGATGCTTGTGGACAAAAAGGCCATTTGGCCAGGGTTTGTAGAATGGGAGACTGTAATTTTATTGACAGTTCCAACATAAACACAATCGAAGGTAACAAAGACAATTTGACAGATAATTTTCGTGATTTTGAACAGATGTTTAACATTAGTAAGAAAAACATTCCAAATAATAACTCTTTTACGGTAGAACTGAAAATTAATAATAAAATTCACGATTTCATGATTGATTCGGGTTCACAAATATCCGGTTTTAATGTTGACTTTTATAATAAACATTTTAAAAATAAATATAAATTGCAAAATGATAGAATGATACTTTGTAGTTATAATGGGGGTTTATTTTCACCGAAAGGGTATATTGAAGCAGACGTTGAATATATAAATGTTTGTAAACGTATCAAATTTTATGTAATAGAGAGTGGTGCTGCAAATATAGTAGGGCGAGATTGGTTAAATAAATTTAATGTAAAGTTTCAAATGGTGCAAAGCATAAATACAGTAAATGACTCATGCAAAGAAGATATAGATAGGTTAAAAAGGAAATACTCTGCAGTATTTACTAATAAATTGGGTAAATTTAAATATGCAAAGATTTCATTAAAGTTAAAACAAGGGGCTAATCCTATATTTTTAAAGCCTAGGTCCGTCCCACTGGCATATAGAGAGAAGGTTGACGAAATGATAGACGCTATGGTGAATGAAGGTATTCTGACTCCCGCAGAAACCAGCGAATGGGCCACACCGATAGTTATGGTCGTCAAACCAGACGGACGCTTACGCTTATGTGGAGACTATAAATGTACAGTGAATAAATGGTTGGAAGAGGAATATCACCCCGTACCATTGGTGCAGGATATCTTCGCAGGATTGCATAACGGTGAGCATTTTACTAAATTAGATTTGAATCAAGCCTATAATCAATTTGAATTGAATAATGATGCTAAAGAAATTCTCAGGTTGAGTACTCATAAAGGAATTTTTACCATAAATAGAATGCCTTTTGGTATAACGCCCGGCAGCGCTAAATGTCAAAAGTATATGGAACAGTTGTTCCAAGGTATGGATAACGTTTTTGTTTATCAAGATGATATACTAATTACTGGTATTAATAAGCAGGTTCACCTCCAGACACTCGAGAAAGTTCTTCAGAAGCTAGAGGATGCAGGTTTAACCATAAGAAGCGAGAAATGTGAATTTTTCAAGGATTCTCTTAACTATTTGGGTCATAGGATAAGCAAGCATGGTCTTCATAAGGCAGAGGACAAGGTAAAAGCCATAGTAGAAGCAGAACCACCAACGAATGTCAGCGAAACAAGGTCACTAATAGGTATGATTGGATATTATAACAAATTTTTACCAAATTTGTCTACCATTCTTAGACCTATTTACCAACTACTCAAAAAAGATGTAAATTTTGAGTGGAACGCTGAATGTCAAGCGGCATTTAATAAAATTAAAGAGATGTTGCAATCTGATATGGTATTATGCCATTTTAATCCTAATTTACCTCTTTATTTGACAACTGACAGTTCGGATTACGGTATAGCTGCAGTATTGTCGCATAAAATGTCAGACGGTTCTGAGAGACCTATAAATTTTGTATCGAGAACCTTAACTAAAGCAGAACAGCTATATAGCACGTTACATAAAGAAAGTTGTGCAATTTATTTTGGGTTAACTAAATTTTATCAATTTTTAGCAGGCAGATCCTTCACCATCAGAACAGACCACAAACCACTCATCACATTGTTCGGAGAACACAAGGGCATACCGAAAATGTATGAGAACCGTTTGCAAAGATGGGCTGCTTTTCTGTCAGGATTCAACTATAAAATAACCCATATAAAAGGAAAAGATAACAAAATAGCTGACTACTTTTCAAGAAAGCCTAGTAAAACTGAAACGCAGACAGAGGAAAATGTAAGTTACCTAAATTTTACCAGCAAATTAGATAATTGGCCTTTAAATAACGAAGAAATTAAAATTGAATCTATGAAAGATAGTCAAATAAAACAAGTAATGTCATATGTAATAAAAAATAAATGGCCAGAAAGAATAGCTGATGATTTAAAAGCATATTATCATAGACGTAGTGAACTTTTTATAGAAAATGACATACTTTTATTAGGCTTAAGAATATGCATTCCCAAAAGTTTAAAACAGAAAGTAATAGATTTACTTCACGAAGGCCATAATGGTATCGTGAAGATGAAAGCAATGGCGAGAACTTTTGTTTATTGGGATAGCATAGATAAAGATATAGAACAGGTGACAAAAAGTTGTATTCCTTGCGGAATGACAAAATCGTCACCAGTAAAAAATCCATTAAGGCCGTTGGCCATTGGAAAATAAACCATTTTCTAGAATACACATAGATTTGTGCGGTCCCATAAAGAATCACACGTTACTGATCATCGTGGATGCCTATTCAAAATGGATAGAAGTTTTTCCACTAAAAACCACAACAACAGATCACATTATTGACAAGCTACGAGAAACATTCGCAAGATTTGGAATCCCTAAAACAATGGTCAGTGATAATGGCACGAATTTAACATCGGAGAAAATGAAGCATTTTTGTAAACTGAATGGCATAGAACACGTCACATCTCCACCAGGACACCAGCAAAGCAACGGAGCTGCGGAAAACGCCGTAAAATACACAAAGACGAAGCTCAATACACTTCTCTACGAATATCAAAATCGAGACATACCAATTTCCACCATGATTTCACGAGTTTTGTTAACATATAGATCAACAACACATGCCAGCACCGGCGAAACACCCGCAAAATTAATGCTTAACAGAGAAGTAAGAACTAGGATGTCCATAATAACAGAAAATCCCTTGGAAAACAACAGAAAAGTATCGGAAATCAGCGATAATAAGGTTATGGAAAACATGAAGAGAGCTCAACAGAGACAAATAAAAAACTATGGGGGAAAGGATCGCATCATCAGGATCGGAGAAAAAGTGTTAGTCAAAGATTATCGAAAACCAAATAAGACAGAATGGGCTAAGGCTACGATAACTAAGAGGATAGGTAGAGCAACCTTTTTATGTCTACTCCAACAGGGCAACACATGGAAGCGTCACATAAACCAAATAAAACCATGCCAGTGGGGTGAGACAACAAAACATGTTCAATTTAACCCTAATGTAACTATATTTAATGACAAATGTAATTCTTTGTCTAGAGAGTCAAGTCAGTCTTGTCACTCTAACAAATCTTTACCATCTCTTAATAGCCATAATAAGTTAATTAATAATAATTCTATTTTACAGCCTCAAATAAAGTACATTCCCGTAAATAGCGAGAGCATAGCTGGTCCAAGCTCTGAGACTCGACCCATTCTTGTAACACCACTCTCCAAACAATGTTGTGACGTAACTTTAAGTAACGAAGTGTGTAATTGTAAGTATAAAAATAATATTATAGAACAACCGACTACATGTCTAACCAAAAAGGGCAAAAATAATGATGAGGTATCGTTAAACGATATTGAAAAGGCAGCGGATAGGTCAAAACTAAGTAAGGTAAAAAAATCAGCTAAAAAAAATATAGAGGGGGAGAAAATAGATAAACCCGTGCAGTCAGACACAGCTGGATCTAGATCATTACGTAAAAAGAATATTCCTTCTAAGTTTAAAGATTTTATCGTAGACAAGTTTTAGAAATGTTCCTTATAAATTAAAAATATTAGGGTAGATAAGTTTTAAAATGTTCCTTCTAAATTTAAAGATTTTATTGTGTACAAAGTTTTAAAAATGTTCTTTTGTAATTTTAATATTTTATTGCAGATAAATGTTACCTATAGCAGTGTTGTAAAAATCTCTTATTGTATATTATTTTAATGGTATTCTTGACAATTTGGTGGCACAAAATATATAAAAAAGCATAGTATATTAAGAAACAGTGGGTTAGAGAATAAAAGATTACAGTAAATTCTATAGTATTTCAAATGAAACAATGTAAAGGTTATGAACAATCATAGATAGCATGGAGATATTCTACATAGTTTCTAATTAACGAATAAGCAAGTACAATACTCCGTCTGTAATAAATTCTAAACCCATAATAGGAAGTAAAGAAATAAAACTACACAGTTTTGTTTAAGTAATGTTTTTAATTAGTCATAAAAAGGGTAATGATATCGTAAGCAAATAACGCACATGCCATCAGGTTTATAGAAAACAAAACCACACATATAATTAAACAATACATTTAGTAATTATACATATTGTAATGCCATTGTGGGCAATTGTTGAAAATGTAAAGTACGAAAAGCAGGTGCCACCAGGTTTTCAAACAAGGAAAATAAATGATACTAATTTGTGTAAATTCTTTATATAGAAAGAAATTTAGAAGGGAGGTGTTATATAAGCTACCAGCAGGATGGCAACCCACAATACGCCACCACCCACCACCAACTACCCAAGATGAGCAAGGCAAAGTGAACGACAAGCAGTCTGCTTCGAAGCCCGCCCGCGCTCGCTCACGATCTACGGTTTCTCCTCTTCAACCTTCAACCCCCATCCGCGTCCATATATTATAACATAAGTAATCATATTATTGTAACGTATATCAAGACTGTGATATTAATAAATAAGTTAATAGTGTTTTCAACTAGAGTTATTTATTCCACCTCCAAACACCCACTTAGTATATTTTTTGGTTTTAATAAATAACTATTTATGGTTCTTAAGTTGTTTTTACAATTTATATTTTGTAAATTCTAGTTAGATCCTGTAAGTTTGTAAAATTTTTATTTAGTCTTATTTTCAAAACCAATTTTATTTATAACATTTATTGTTTGTATAGTGACGCAATAACAAATTTTGCCATAAACAAAACTGTGGTGTTTATTATTTTTATCAGTAAATCAAATTTATATAATGAATTTGACATAAACATGTTCTACCAACTCAAAAGATCCATAAAGAATGCGTTTAAAGAAGACGGTCTACCTCGTGTAGAATACTTACAGGTAAAGATAAGACAGAGAATGCCTGCATGTAGACATGGCGACGCATCGGTCCCACTATAAAGCAGCAATTCGCCTATGAACCTCAATTTGGGTAAACTTGTTGGTTTTTAAAAACTTCCAAAATTGGTAGAAAAAAAGTCAAGGGAATGTTATTTTTAAAAAGAGGCAAATAAATGGCGATTTTTAGGTATTACTTGCAACCCTTCTCCCATTTAAGATTCTAAAGTTTGCACCCCTAAAGAGTTAATACAATTTGATTGAAATCGCGTGCATAAAGTGCCCCTCTAGGAAAAAAAGTGTCTGGTTTTTGCTCTTTTTGAGATTTACTCACAGTGGTCGCTTTTTAAATTGACCACCTTGTATAATTTAACTAGAAATAAATATATTTTAAAGCGTCACAAACTTCTTGGAGAAAACATGCGCCAAAATGAGTGCACTATCAATGGTTTTTTAAAAATAATATAAAAGCTAAAAATCAAGCGTCAAGGCAATGTTACTTTGGGTTTCCATGAAACAAAAAGCTATACAAAGGGCTCTTGAGTGTAAACGGTACAAAGAATTATAGCTCTTCTCGAATTATCATTAATTCTTTATTTTTCACACAAACCCTCCATATCCAGAACATGGATAAATGTGCCATTTTCCGAGATTATAGTACATCAATCTTGAAAGGAATGTCACTAATACAAAGATAAGCCAAATGTTTTTTTATCGCTTATCCGTGCGGAGGCATATAAAAACTCCGTAGGACTTGAACACAAAAGTTTAATAATATCAGACAATCAAATGTTTTATTGTTATTACTTTATATCAAATTAAAAAAAAAATATATATATATACAGGGTGTTCATTCAAAACTTTCCACTCAAGTTATCTTCGAAACGAGACAGATTTGAGAAAATCGCCGAAACACGTCAAGATATTTGTTGAGAGGGAACGTTTTTACAAAAAATTGGACAGCGCCCCTTTAACCCCTTAACCACCAGGGCCACCACCCCAAAATTCTTAAATGAGAAGGCGGGTCGAGTGATACATCATTTTAAAGCTCCTGACGAGTACTTTATAACCCTAGAATATGAAGTCAATATCTTCACCTATTACAAAATGGCGGTACTTTAAAAATTACCTAAATACCTGATTTGGATGGCCATATTTCCGAAACTAATAAAGTTAGATGTACCTAATGTGATGTTTCCTTAAAGCTCTTTTAAAGGTCTTTTTAATGGTGATACTGGTAGTAATATACAGGGTAGAAGAAAAGTACATATTTTTTTATTTAAGAACCCTGTATATTATTTTACCATTAAAAGATCTTTAAATGAGCTTTAAGAAAATACCACATTAAGTACATCTAACTTTATTAGTTTCAGAAATATGACCATCCAAATCAGGTATTTAGGTAATTGTTAAAGTACCGCCATTTTGTAATAGAGTGAAGACTTCATATTCTAGGGTTATAAAGTACTCGTCAGGACTTTAAAATGATGTATCACTCGACCCGCCTTCTCATTTCAAGAATTTTGGGGTGGTGGCCCTGGTGGTTAAGGGGTTAAAGGGGCGCCGTCCAATTTTTGTAAAAAACGTTCCCCCAATAAATATCTTGACGTGTTTCGGCGATTTCTACTCAAATCTGTCTCGTTTCAGAAGATAACTTGAGTGGAAAGTTTTTAAATGAACACCCTGTACTCATATTTTGCAGTGTCATTAATAACTTCTAAGTTTACTAAATTATTTTATTTTACCAAATACTATTTTGTTAAAGGATCATTAGGACTTCTTTCAGAGTTAGAATCGAGATATGTACGAGACTGTACCACGGATAGGGGTTTACAAGAGGACAAATGAACCAAAAATGTTATTTTTCAAAAAAATATGATTTACAAACAGAAAATGTTGATTTTTATGAATGTATACAAGGTTCGCAAAAACTTGAAAAGCATCATTTTTTCCGAAAGTAAACCCCCTTTTATTTTTAAACAAAATGTTATTTAGAAAATATATTCAGAAAAAAAACTTTGTAATACTTACCATTTTCTATTCGTGAATTTTATTTTTTAACAAGAAATAATTTTTATCACAAATAAATTATTCTCGTAAAATGAAATTTTTTATGCATTTGTTCTTGTGTAAACCCCATCTGTAAGCAGTTTGTATATTTTTATGTGATTTTTATAAATGTAGTTTCTTTTGATTATTGTTAATAATTAATAGTTTAAAAAACTAAAAAACACGCTTTTATATGCAACCGAACTAAAAATTAGAAAATAATTTTTCATTAAAAAATATTGTCATTTCATAGTAAAAAGCGTAAGGGTGCATTTTACTATTTTTTCCCCACGCTTTTTACTATGAAATGACAATATTTTTTAATGAAAAATTATTTTCTAATTTTAGTTCGGTTGCATATAAAAGCGTGTTTTTTAGTTTTTAAACTATTAATTATTTTTCATTTTTAGTTCGTTATATCAATTAACTTTGCTACTCTTGACAAAATGGCGAAAAATTTTTTAGTGAACAAGAGTAGCAAGAGTTTGGAATGTTGCCAACAGATGGCAACCCACTAAAATTTTTTCGCCATTGAGTAGCAAAGTTTGAAATGTTGCCAACAGATGGCAACCCAGGTGTTGTTTTTATAATATAATGGAATTTCTTTTTCCTGGCGATCCAAAGCAGGATAACGGGATACTGTTTGCAGATTATTGCATTGTCATGGGTCCTTAATACGTTGGTTAAAATTAGGCTCAAAGATTCCGTTACATAGATAGCCAGATGGATAGATAGATTGATAGTTACAACCCAAGTTAATAAAAGCGTGTTAAAAAGAACTCACCCTTTTAAAAATAAACTATAACAAAAACATACAAATAATTTATTGATTTTTTTTATTACGTATACTTATTTTTTTGGGAAATATGGATGTAAATTTGTTTTATTTATTATTAAGAAAATTTATTTTAAAAATTTTCTGTGCTTTTTATGTATTTTGCTATAAATTAAATTAAATATTTAATTAAACTTATTTTCAAATGCTATTTGTGTTTTCAATTATTTTGCCAATACTTTACGCCCTTTTTCTTTTTGTTTCTCCAGGTCATTATTATTTCCTTATTAATTAAGATATTTCTTTGTTAAAGTAATTATGCCTTTATTAAATTAAATTAAATTAAAGTATTTTTTTATTATCCTAAAAACAAAACAAGATGGACCAATCGTAAAAACGGAATAAAATTTAAAATAATTTAATGACGGCCTATTAAACCATGTTTTTCTGGTTTATTATTTTTAATATTCCAATTCATTTTCTATACACTGCGTTTATAGAAATTACTCAAATTTAGATAAAAATGTACAGGTCGGATAAGACTACAGTATAAAATTATTTTAGTCTATACAGGGTGTCTCAAAAAAGTGTGAAGTATCAAAGTTATATTTTTTAAATGGAACACCCTATATTTTATGACGGTTTTAGATTCTACATAAAAAAATTTAAGTTTGTTAATAGTACGAAGTGTCTAATTTTATTCGTTTTTGTGATATTTGATCTTTAACATTATTCGAAATATTGACAATTAATTGTTGATTGTTAACAATGACCTTTTATCCTACTACACGTCAATGATTGTTAATCAACCTTTAATATTAAGCATATTTCTAGTGGCATAAAAAATATAAACAGCATGTCTCGTGTTTTTAAAAATATTTACTTAAATTTGAATCCACTTAGTGTATAACTTTATGAGCTGCCTATACAGGGTGTTTTAAAAGGTGCGGGAAAATGATGCCAAAAATTTCTAAGACTAAAATATATTATTTACAGCGTGTCTACTTAAGTTGGCGCCATATGAAAAACTTTTTATTTTTAATTTTATGAAACAATTCTTTATAAAAAGTTCTTAATGGTATGAAACCCAAAGTGCAATTATCAGATATTATTTTTTAGTGGTATACAAGGTATTTTACAAAAATGTAAATTTTACTTAACAGAAAAGTGTCTTTATTTTTCACAATTTTTTCTATATGAAGAAAAGATGTTGAGGATTAACAATAGCTTTCAAATATGCAAACTTCTTCATTTAGAGGCAAAACTTTTTTTTAAATTTGTTTTTAATGCGATAAGAAGCGTTTCTGTAAATTTTTGCTTTTTTGGCAGTTCTTAAGCTTACTTTATACAGGGTGTTCATTTAAAAACTTTCCACTCAAGATATCTTCAGAAACGAGAGAGATTTGAGAAAATCGCGGAAACACGTCAAGATATTTATTGAGGGAGGAACGTTTTTACAAAAAATTGGACCCCTTAACCACCAGGGCCACCACCCCAAAATTCTTAAATGAGAAGGCGGATCGAGTGATACATCATTTTAAAGCTCCTGACGAGTACTTTATAACCCTAGAATATGAAGTCAATATCTTCACCTATTACAAAATGGCGGTACTTTAAAAATTACCTAAATACCTGATTTGGATGGTCATATTTCCGAAACTAATAAAGTTAGATGAACCTAATGTGGTATTTTCTTAAAGCTCATTTAAAGATCTTCTTAATGGTAAAATAATATACAGGGTTCTTAAAATAAAAAAATATGTTCTTTTTCTTCTACCCTGTATATTACTACCAGTATCACCATTAAAAAGACCTTTAAAAGAGCTTTAAGAAAATACCACATTAAGTGCATCTAACTTTATTAGTTTCGGAAATATGACCATCAAATTAGGTATTTAGGTAATTTAAAGTACCGCCATTTTATAATAGGTGAGAGATATTAACTTCATATTCTAGGGTTATAAAGTACTCGTCAGGAGCTTAAAATGATGTCACTCGACCTGCCTTCATTTAGAATTTTGGGGTGGTGGCCTTGGTAAGGGTTAAAGAGGCACCATCTAATTTTTGTAAAAACGTTCTCCTCAATAAATATCTTGACGTGTTTCGGCGATTTTCTCAAATCTGTCTCGTTTCGAAGATAACTTAGTGGAAAGTTTTAAATGGACACCCTGTATACTACATTTTTAAATAAGTATTCACATGTACAAATTTAATTTTTCAATATCGCATAAAAAGTAAAAAAGTTTTTTTTTAATGAATACCGAGAGTTGTGTGTTCCAATCTCGCAGAGTAAAGATCCCTAAAGATGCTTCGTGCAATCGACGCCGAAACGTCTGTAAACAATTTTAATGTGACGCGGTCCAAACCCAATAACCAAGATTCCTCATAATTAATTTAATTTATGTATATGCTAGATTTTTCAAAATTTTATCTAAGTTATTCAAGCAGCATTTAAGCAAGAAAATAAAAAGAACTTTTATCACAGATGGGATTTGTTTTTGTAGGTTTTTCACACGCTAATACGGAAAAAATAGGGCTTATCGCCGATTACGTTTTTCCCAAATTGATGTTCTTACCGTCTGGAAAAACTTTTATGGATGTTTCTAAGTCGACGAATTAACCTAAAATAACATGATTATTAATATAAATTTTAAAAAATAAAAAATTATTTGCAATCAAAATTTAGTAGGGAAAAATGGAGCATGGCAGTAAAAAATAAAATTAAAATATTTTGAAGATTTTTGTGAAATTGGCTTCGTCGTGTCGAATATTTATTTGTTATTGCATAACATCTAAATAAAAAGACAAAAGCTTGTTTTTTACTTTAATTCTTTAACTTTAAATTTTGACATAAAATGTAATTCTCTACAACATTTACTTATAAAATTTTGGGTAATAGTTCGATATAGCGGTTTTCGCTGTTATAAGAGATTTTCGAAAAATTCTTTTTCATGACGTTTCTATAGGTCGATTATTACACAAATCTGTGTACGCGTTTTCCAAAATCCATTTCTATAATTTATTATTAATAAAAACATATTACGGGACGGTGGAGTGAACAGGGGTGCTGGGTGGGGACAAAACAGTTTAAATCCAACGTCAAACACAAGAAAACATTAATATACTGCACTCGGGGCACATAAAAATTTAAATTAATTTTGAAAAGTATTAAATTTTTCAAAAAACTATCCACACACATGAGATATCTCGTCCGCCATTAATTAAAGAAGGAAAATTTATTTTGGTCAGCTGATAACATGAAGTTCGTCATTATGAAAATGACGGTCTTGATAGAAGCAGCGTTGCCAAACTTCTTATGAAGAATTAACACCAAGCCTATTTCGGGGATTATCCACCATTTCCATGAGAAACAATGGTATTTTTTGTAGAAATGCCTCTTTTTTATTAACACGCTTTTATTAACTTGGGTTGTAACTATCAATCTGGCTATGTAACGGAATCTTTGAGCCTAATTTTAACCAACTTCCAGCTATTCGATTTCTTTGAAACTTTGCACACGTATTAAGGAAACATGACAATGCAATAATCTGCAAACAGTATCCCGTTATCTTTTTTTAATCGCCAGGAAAAAAATTCCATTATATTATAAAAACAACACCTAGGTTGCCATCTGTTGGCAACATTTCAAACTTTGCTATTAAATGAAGAAGAAATTTTTAGTTTTTACACAATTTGGTTAGTTGCACCATTGGTGTTCAATTTTTATGAACAATAAAAATATAGGGTTAGTTGCACCATTGGTGTTCAATTTTTTATGAACAATAACAGTTAATAAATGCCGTTAACACGCTTTTATTAACTTGGGTTGTAACTATCTGGCTATGTAACGGAATCTTTGAGCCTAATTTTAACCAACTTCCAGCTATTCGATTTCTTTGAAACTTTGCACACGTATTAAGGAAACATGACAATGCAATAATCTGCAAACAGTATCCCGTTATCTTTTTTTAATCGCCAGGAAAAAAATTCCATTATATTATAAAAACAACACCTAGGTTGCCATCTGTTGGCAACATTTCAAACTCTGCTATTAAATGAAGAAGAAATTTTTAGTTTTTACACAATTTGGTTAGTTGCACCATTGGTGTTCAATTTTTATGAACAATAAAAATATAGGGTTAGTTGCACCATTGGTGTTCAATTTTATGAACAATAACAGTTAATAAATGCCGTTAACACGCTTTTATTAACTTGGGTTGTAACTATCTGGCTATGTAACGGAATCTTTGAGCCTAATTTTAACCAACTTCCAGCTATTCGATTTCTTTGAAACTTTGCACACGTATGTAAGGAAACATGACAATGCAATAATCTGCAAACAGTATCCCGTTATCTTTTTTAATCGCCAGGAAAAAAATTCCATTATATTATAAAAACAACACCTAGGTTGCCATCTGTTGGCAACATTTCAAACTTTGCTATTAAATGAAGAAGAAATTTTTTAGTTTTTACACAATTTGGTTAGTTGCACCATTGGTGTTCAATTTTTATGAACAATAAAAATATAGGGTTAGTTGCACCATTGGTGTTCAATTTTTATGAACAATAACAGTTAATAAATGCCGTTAACACGCTTTTATTAACTTGGGTTGTAACTATCTGGCTATGTAACGGAATCTTTGAGCCTAATTTTAACCAACTTCCAGCTATTCGATTTCTTTGAAACTTTGCACACGTATTAAGGAAACATGACAATGCAATAATCTGCAAACAGTATCCCGTTATCTTTTTTGGATCGCCAGGAAAAAAAATCCATTATATTATAAAAACAACACCTAGGTTGCCATCTGTTGGCAACATTTCAAACTTTGCTATTAAATGAAGAAGAAATTTTTAGTGGGTTGCAATATATTGGCAACGGTCCAAACATTGCCTGGATTGCCATCTGTTGGCAAAATTTCAAACTTTGCTACTTAATGAAGAAGAAATTTTTTAGTGAGTTGCAATCTGTTGGAAAAATTTTAAAATTTGCCACTCTTGTTCATTAAAAATTTTTCGCCATTTTGTCAAGAGTAGCAGAAACTAAAAATGAAAAATAATTAATAGTTTAAAAAACTAAAAAAACACGCTTTTATATGCAACCGAACTAAAAATTAGAAAATAATATTTCATTAAAAAAATATTATCATTTCATAGTAAAAAGCGTGGGGTGATAAATATATTAAATGTTATAATTATTATATTTGCAAATATCTATGATGGAAAAGTTATGAAAAAATAGTAAAATGCACCCCACGCTATTTACTATGAAATGACAATATTTTTTTAATGAAAAATTATGTTTAGGTATTTTCCTTTTTCTCTACAAATTATAATAGGAAGAAGGAATAACTTAATTTCTCATACGAATTTTGTCCTGTATTTTTATTTTTTTAGCTATTGACACTTTATTTGACAACATCGCAAGACATTTACAGTTCTATTGCAAACTCTTCTTTTTATGCAGTGACAGCCATGGCGGGATTGTTGTACTATTATTTATTTTTATTTTTTTTTTAAGAATTTTTGGGACAGTTTTGTAAACAGAAAGTGCGGTTGTGTACTGTAGAAATACTGTTTTTGGGCGTTTAATGTAGGATTTCTACTGTTTCGTCCCCATCCAGCACCCCTGTTCACTCCACCGTCCCGTAATATGTATTTATTAATAATAAATTATAGAAATGGATTTTGGAAAAGGCGCACACAGATTTGTGTCATAATCGATCTATAGAAACGCCCTAAAAGAATTTTTCAAAAATCTCTTATAATAGCGAAAACCGCTATATCGAACTATTACCAAATTTTGTCCTATTTTTAAAAATAAAAGTACTTTACTCTTGGTCATTTCTTTATATTTTTAGTTATTACTAGCCTTGTATATTACCAATGGCAGTAAAACTTTGTAATTATTAGTTTTAAACCACGCGACCAGTTTTCCCAAAAGGAGGTTTAAAAATTACAAAATTTTAGGTCTATTTGTCCTGGGACACACAGTATAATATAGGTTCTATTATTGGTTAAAAAAAATAACCGTAGTAACTAAATAGGTTTCCTTCAATATAAAGTGCCAGAAATATAGTATTTAATAATTAATCAGTTTAAAAACTAAAGAAACACGCTTTTATATGCAACCGAACTAAAAATTAGAAAATAATTTTTCATTAAAAAATATTGTCATTTCATAGTAAAAAGCGTGGGGTGCATTTTACTATTTTTCATAACTTTTCCATCATAGATATTTGCAAATATAATAATTATAACATTTAATATATTTATCACCCCACGCTTTTTACTATGAAATGACAATATTTTTTTAATGAAAAATTATTTTCTAATTTTTAGTTCGGTTGCATATAAAAGCGTGTTTTTTAGTTTTTAAACTATTAATTATTTTTCATTTTTTAGTTTCTGCTACTCTTGACAAAATGGCGAAAAATTTTTTAATGAACAAGAGTGGCAAATTTTAAAATTTTTCCAACAGATTGCAACTCACTAAAAAATTTCTTCTTCATTAAGTAGCAAAGTTTGAAATTTTGCCAACAGATGGCAATCCAGGCAATGTTTGGACCGTTGCCAATATATTGCAACCCACTAAAAATTTCTTCTTCATTTAATAGCAAAGTTTGAAATGTTGCCAACAGATGGCAACCTAGGTGTTGTTTTTATAATATAATGGAATTTTTTTCCTGGCGATCCAAAAAAGATAACGGGATACTGTTTGCAGATTATTGCATTGTCATGTTTCCTTAATACGTGTGCAAAGTTTCAAAGAAATCGAATAGCTGGAAGTTGGTTAAAATTAGGCTCAAAGATTCCGTTACATAGCCAGATAGTTACAACCCAAGTTAATAAAAAAGCGTGTTAACGGCATTTATTAACTGTTATTGTTCATAAAAATTGAACACCAATGGTGCAACTAACCAAATTGTGTAAAAACTAAAAATTTCTTCTTCATTTAATAGCAAAGTTTGAAATGTTGCCAACAGATGGCATCCTAGGTGTTGTTTTTATAATATAATGGAATTTTTTTCCTGGCGATTCAAAAAAGATAACGGGATACTGTTTTAAATTATTGCATCTTCATCGGTCCTTGACACGTGTGCAAAGTTTCAAAGAAATCGAATAGCTGGAAGTTGGTTAAAATTAGGCTCAAAGATTCCGTTACATAGATAGATAGATAGTTACAACCCAAGTTAATAAAAGCGTGTTAAAAAGACTGACATCGAGGCAAAATTAAGAACGAGGTACACTATCGCATTACCAATTAATAAAAGACGTAATTTTAAATTTCTCTGAGGTAATTTTTAAACCTTTGGCTTATTCTCTTTCATTAAGATTTCAATTTACAGTAAAAAGCCTCTTAGGAAAATCCTGATTTTAAAATTAAATTAGCCTAAATGGAAAGTAACGGACTTGGAGCGCTAAATTAGAAACAGTATTTATAGAGAAATGTGCATTATAAGTTAATTTTATCTGAAATACTTAAATTGTTTAAACATTTAAATACTGTCTTGCACTGTCTAGGAATTTAAAATTATGGTTATTTTTTTTGGTATCGAAGAAAAATATTTTAATCATACAGGGTGTCAAGAAAACAGTAGTAAACTTGAAAAAATTATAACTTTCAAAACTGTTGATTAAAAAAACACCTCTGTATTTTTTTTATCATTGGTTCAGACCTTTCAATACCTATACATTTCCTTAAGGTTGCCCTATACGTAAGTCAAGTAGTTTTTGCAATATTTTTTATTCTTTCTGTAAAGTTTTAAAAATTATTCTTTTTAAACAAAAGTTATCTCATATAATTTCTATTATTGGTAAGGAATAAAAAACGGTTTGTAGTTTAAAATTATTAAGTTAATTTTTCTAAAGCATTTCTGCTGGGTTGTCTTTAATTGGGGTATTGGGGAATTACATTAATTATAGTCAACATGTGCTAAACATCTTTTGTGCTTTATCGATAATATTAAATAAAGCATAGGATTATTTCAACGGATACCATAATTTAACTTTAAAACTAATATAATATATATATAATAAGTTGATTCTTCATACAGAGTTGGTGTTTTGGATAGATTTGTATTTTAAAATAAAAAAAGTTCCTTTTTTAACTCAAATTTCAAGGAAACTTTCATAGAAATAGTGACTAGGGATCCTTTAAATATATGACAACCTATGCGGTAAAAAAGATCAGACTGAAAGATGAAAAGAAATTGACATTTTTCCTTTTCTCCCTGTACCTACCCATCAAATTATGAAAGATTTTAATAATATAAACATCTCTTCCACAGTGCACCTAGGTTTAACAGTCGCACCTGGGGCAGGGGGTCAGTCAAGATCGTTTGACTAAGTAAGGTTGCCTCGTAAGCCTTGCAACATGGCGGACCATACGTCACATATTAATCACTCATTATTTAATGAAGTTTTTAACAGTGTAGTTTGCGTTTTTTGTAAATATTAAAGAAATACTTTTAAATACTGTCAATTCCAGTTGTTACCGTAATTTCTTTATTTCCTATTAATAAATTATTTACCAATGATTATTCTAGCTGATTTTTAAATATTGTATATCGCGCTCTTTCGCCCTCATAGTATTATCCGTCTAGACATCCTCGTTGGCGCCAAGGAACCAGCAGTGCGGTACATATGTGACGTAATGAGGCAACCTAACCTAGTCAAACGATCTTGGGGGTCAGTGACTGCGACTAACCTCACCATAGTTTTTTTTTTGGTATACATTTTTAGATAAAAAAATATATATGTCATTTGATGACTTTTACACATGATCCTTTAAAAGTGTATTCTACCAAAATTAAAAATTTGTATCAAATAGTGCCGGCTTGCACTTCGTTTTTAGGATGGGTTGCGTTGCAAGTATCGCTTACTAATGAAGTATAATCATAGATAGATCACTATAAAAGCACGTTGCAGTAGTTAACACAATCTAAAAAAAGCTTTCACAAGAAATGAAACGACTTGCTAAAAAAGCACATTTGGCACTGTTTAATTTGCTTTTAGGAAAAAGGTTTTTAACTTTTTCGTAAAATAGACTATTTAAATTAAATTTAATTTTTTATTTAAATAAATTTAAACCGTTTTTTAATACTATTTTTCCTATATATAATTTAACGAAACAAACCCAAAAATATTCTTTTCTAATCAATATACCTAAATAAAACGTAAATAATTTAAATTGCAAAAAATATTTATAATAAAATGTATAAAACCAAAAACGAACGCAATTAAAATTAGACCTTTAGGCTTGACACGATCCAATTTTAATTAATAAAACAACCAAATTAAAAAATAAACTGGGTGTTTCCTCATTGCGGTAAAAAAAGGAGCTTTTTTCCGAGCTAACTTTATAAAAATTAATAGTTTAAAAAAACTAAAAAACACGCTTTTATATGCAACCGAACTAAAAATTAAAAATAATTTTTCATTAAAAAAAATATTTTCACTTCATAGTAAAAAGCGTGGGGTGCTTAATATATTAAATGTTATAATTATTATATTTGCCAATATCTATGATGGAAAAGTTATGAAAAATAGTAAAATGCACCCCACGCTTTTTACTATGAAGTGAAAATATTTTTTTAATGAAAAATTATTTTTTAATTTTTAGTTCGGTTGCATATAAAAGCGTGTTTTTTAGTTTTTTAAACTATTAATTATTTTTCATTTTTTAGTTCGTTATATTGCACAAAATTCTTAATATAACAGTAAATTAGAACATACTATTTAATTAAGCAGCAAAAAGAAAATAACCAGCCCCCTATGAAATGACAATAGTAGCTAATTTTAAAATTTTTCCAACAGATTGCAACTCACTAAAAATTTCTTCTTCATTAAGTAGCAAAGTTTGAAATTTTGCCAACAGATGGCAATCCAGGCAATGTTTGGACCGTTGCCAACATATTGCAACCCACTAAAAATTTCTTCTTCATTTAATAGCAAAGTTTGAAATGTTGCCAACAGATGGCAACCTAGGTGTTGTTTTTATAATATAATGGAATTTTTTTTCCTGGCGATCAAAAAAAAGATAAAGGGATACTGTTTGCAGATTATTGCATTGTCATGGGTCCTTAATACGTGTGCAAAGTTTCAAAAAATCAAATAGCTGGAAGTTGGTTAAAATTAGGCTCAAAGATTCCGTTACATAGCCAGATAGTTACAACCCAAGTTAATAATTAATAGTTTAAAAAACTAAAAACACGCTTTTATATGCAACCGAACTAAAAATTAAAAAATAATTTTTCATTAAAAAAATATTTTCACTTCATAGTAAAAAGCGTGGGGTGCTTAATATATTAAATGTTATAATTATTATATTTGCCAATATCTATGATGGAAAAGTTATGAAAAAATAGTAAAATGCACCCTACGCTTTTACTATGAAGTGAAAATATTTTTAATGAAAAATTATTTTTTAATTTTTAGTTCGGTTGCATATAAAGCGTGTTTTTAGTTTTTTAAACTATTAATTATTTTTCATTTTTAGTTCGTTATATTGCACAAAATTCTTAATATAACAGTAAATTAGAACATACTATTTAATTAAACAGCAAAAGAAAATAACCAGCCCCCTATGAAATGACAATGGTAGCAAATTTTAAAATTTGCAAAAGATTGCAACTCACTAAAAATTTCTTCTTCATTAAGTAGCAAAGTTTTAAATTTTGCCAACAGATGGCACTCCAGGCAATGTTTGGACCGTTGCCAACATTTTGCAATCCACTAAAAAATTTCTTCTTCATTTAATAGCAAAGTTTGAAATTTTTCCAACAGATGGCATCCTAGGTGTTGTTTTTATAATATAATGGAATTTTTTTTCCTGGCGATTAAAAAAAATATAAAGGGATACTGTTTGCAGATTATTGCATTGTCATGGGTCCTTAATACGTGTGCAAAGTTTCAAAGAAATCGAATAGCTGGAAGTTGGTTAAAATTAGGCTCAAAGATTCCGTTACATAGGCAGCCAGATGGATAGTTACAACCCAAGTTAATAAAAGCGTGTTAATAAAAGCGTGTTAAAAATAGTTTATACAGTACATTCCAACGAGCCACCACCACCCCCAGAATTACGTTATTTGTACACTGGAAAAAAATCCTGAAACACGTCAAATTTTATTTTTATTTACATTTTTTTTATCTTTGGACAAACCACGAAGGCTAAAAGCTTAAATACTAACGTACCGTGGGTGTCTTAAGCGAGGTAAGAGGGAGTTTGTTGACACGGGACTTAAATACTTGAAGATTTGGGGCGGAAGGAAAGACCTCCGCTGGCAGCAGGATCCACAATCTAGAAACTCTAGGGATAAAAGAACGAACAAAGTGGGAAGTTCGAGGCCTGTCCAGTTGGACCGTATAGGGATGCATATGCGCGGAACCACGAGTTTCTCTGTTAGGAACCGTGAGTGGAGGAACTATACTGGACAATTCTTCAGAGCAGAAGTCATGGAAGTACCTATAAAAAGCGATAAATCTCCCACAGTCCGACGATGGGCAAGAGAGGGAAGCCTTTCTGTAAGTAAAGGATCATTAATGAGACGAATAGCTCTTCTTTGAATAGAATCAAGAATGCTTAGGGTTGTGGGGGACGCCATGCCCCAGATATGAGAAGAATATTCCAAGGGAGGTCGGATTTGGGACACATATAAAGTGTATAAATTAGAAGCGGAAAAATACTTTTTGGCTCGAAAGAGAAATCCAAGCTTTTGAAGCTGCCGTGGCTATAGATACAATGTGTTTAAGCCAGTTAAGGTTACTTTCAAATGTGACGCCCACAAGATTGAAGGTGTCTTTGCTCTGTAAAACTTGGCCGCTCATAAGTTAAGGATGAGTATTTGATTACTCTTTTCGCGACAAGGAACATGTTTGTGTTTTGGAGACATTAAAATGGACAAGATTTTTGGGGCCCCAATCCAATATTAAATTAAGATCCTGCGAAAGAGATATCTGCATCGCTCTGCGTTTATTTTCCGAGTCAGGATTAGTGATGGGTTTAGAAACCTGAAAACTGGAGTGAAGGGTACTATCGTCGGCGAAACTATGAATGGAATTAGTTGTGGACGAGAGAAGGTCGTTGATGTGAAGAAGAAACAATGTTGGTGCCAGAACTAAAAGTCTGATAATCCTTCCTCCACCAACATAATCGTCAAAAAGTTTAAATGGTAAAAGGGGTCAAGTAATGGCACTTGATCTTAAAGGGTTTTAAATTATCTCTTTAACAGACTTAAGTTTTTTAAAATCGGTGCAGTAGTTTCCGAGAAACTGTACTTTTAACACCTGGTGTATTTAACCCCTGTAACATTTTTTATTTTTAGAATATCAAAATTAAATTTGGTACGTATGTAGGTATATTACTTAAATGTGCAATATTTTATGGATTTAGTTGTGTCCCAACTTTATTATTTAAAATGGGACACCCAGTATATTTTTATTTATTTGCATAGGAAATTACTTTAAGTACTATGACACTCTATTTGCTACTTTTTGAAAACCGAACCTATAAATGTTTTAAACTTTTGATTTAGAGCGCCATTAATACGATAAAACTGTTAATTTTGGCCCAAAGGGTTTCGGAAAAATATATGTAACTATTTATTTTGTCGTGACTACTTAGTCCAAAAAAAGTTTTATTACATTTATAGTACTTTAGATTAAAAATATGGTAATTTAATATACGAAACTTGGTATACTGGGGTTTTTGGGGCGCTGATCATGAATCTGAAAGAATTTTTTGGCGAAAAAGATTTGTTCTCGAGATATTCATCATCAAAGTTTAAATTTGAACTAAGACTATTTTTACTATATTTCCCCTTCTTTTGCACACAATTCTTAATTTAAAACTAAAGTGTCACACAATATTTGATTTTCACCTTTTAAAACCCTGTTTTTTTACGTTTTTACATTATTTTTGCATTAAATTGCGTAGCTTTTCTTTGATAATCCGGCAACCATACATACACATAGGGCCTCATGGCACACTGGGATTAAAATTATTCAAAGTATAGCTATGCAATTTAACGCAAAAATAAATATGTAAAAAACGGGGTTTTACAAGGTGAAAATCAAATATTGTATGCCACTTTAGCTTTAAATCAAGAGTAGTGTGCAAAAGAAGGGGGAATATTGTGAAAATAGGATTAGTTTAAATTTCAAGTCTGATGATAAATATCTCAAGAACGAAACGTTTCCGCCAAAAATCTTTCAGATTCGTGATTAGCGCACCAAAAACCCCTTATACCAAATTTCGTCAAAATCGGAGTTGCCGCAGGTTTCTAGAAAATTACCAAAAATATTAAGGTTAGGTGAGGTGTCAAAAGTAGCAAATGAAGTGTCATTGTTCGTGGATTGACGTTTCGTATTCAAATATAATTTATAATTTAAAACCCTTTAAGATATGATACCACTTGACTTCCTTTTCTCTTTAAACTTTTGGACGTTTGTGTTGGTGGTGGAAGGGATTACCTTAAGTGGTTATATCCACTTGCGATTTTGAAAAACAACTATTTTTTTCAAGCATATTTCAAGTACACATATATTCAAGTATATTCTCTGAAAATGTAAAATAAATCTGTTAAACAGTTTCGGAGAAATTCGCGTATTTGTAAAAAAATCAATTAAGTATATCTATAGGTTTTTAAAGCTTTCAACGCGTTTTTCTTAAAACAGTGTTTTCAAAGACGGTGACCATGCTTTCTCGAAAACTACTGAATCGAGTGCTCTGAAATTTTGACTTAAGCATCTTAGATATATTCTATTAGAAACTAATCAAAGGTTTTTCTTTTGCGAAAAATATTTGTTTTTTTATAAATAATTTAAGACCTTAATATGGGGTCCAAAATCGATTTTTGTGTTTGAGAAACCGCTATTTGGTCAAAAAATGTTTTTTGCTTATTCCATTAGTCAATTTCTAACTTTAAAAATCTAGAGACACCCAATCAGTAACCGTAACATTAGCGGCTTTTAAGTGTCTTCGCAGTCTTGGTATCCCCGAATTCTACATAGAGCTAAACTAGTGCTAATGGAGGAATCCCTGAAAAGAAATTTTTGTGCTAGCGATTAAATTTTTTTTGTTAATTGTGCTTAAAGTTGAGAAATCGGATGGGTGTCACCCAAAAGGTGACACCCGGGCGCCCTGCCCCCTTGCTACGCCTCTTTGGTTTTAAAAATTAGCTGAGCCATTACGACGATTTAAAGTTTTACTTTAATACTGTACACACAGTGCGGTTTTAATAGTCTTGCCTTATAAGTTTGATCATCGATTTTCAAAAACAAAGTGGCGATGGCGTTTAGAAGAGGATCAAAGGTGCTACCTAACCTTTCCTTTAACCTTTAGAAAGAAAAATCTAGTACCGCCTTGGCACCAGCACAATTGAATTTTTTAAGGTTGAGGGCCCCTAGTTTTGACTCCAGATTCTTGTTTAGTGGGAAAAATATACCTCTTTTCGACACCCAGCACAAACCACTTTTTAACCGACTTTAAAATAAGAAGGAGGGTATATGTTCAACGCCTATCTTACAGCCTATGGATTGCGCCACAAAAGATCTACAGCAGATCTTCTTTCCTTCGTATCACACTGTTGGAATAAGTCTCTTGAGTTTCTAGGTGAGTCCCAGATCGTTGCTCTTGATATATCCAAAGCTTTTGACCAGGTCTGGCATGCCGCACTTCTTAATAAACTTCCTCCTATGGTCTTTCAACTAAACTCTGTACTTGGCTCTCTAGTTATCTATCTGATCGACGTATATCAGTTATAGTGGACGGCCATTCTTCAAGCTTTCACCAAGTAAATGCTGGAGTCCCTCAGGGCTCAGTTCTGGCACTAACATTGTTTCTTCTTCACATCAACGATCTTCTCTCGTCCACAACTAATTCCATTTATAGTTTCGTCGACGATAGTACCCTTCACTCCACTTTTCTGGTTCCTAAACCCATCACTAAACCTGACTTGGAAAACAAACGCAGAGCGCTGCAGATATCTCTTTCGCAGGATCTTAATTTAATATTGGATTGTGGGCCAAAAATCTCGTCCATTTTATTGCTTCCAAAACACAATCACGTTCCTTGTCGTGAAAAGAGTCATCAAATACTCATCCTCTATTTATTAGCGGCCAAGTTACAGAGCAAAGACACCTTCAATCTTGTGGGCGTCACATTTGAAAGTAACCTTAACTGGCATAAACACATTGTATCTATACCCACGGCAGCTTCAAAAAGCTTGATTTCTCTTTCGAGCCAAAAAGTATTTTTCCGCTTCTAATTTATACCCTAGAGCTACTCGTCTCATTAATGATCCTTCACTTACAGAAAGGCTTCCGTCTCTTTTTATAGGTACTTCCATGGCTTCTGCTCTGAAGAATTGTCCAGTATAGTTTCTCCACTCACGGTTCCCAACAGAAAAACTCGTGGTTCCGCGCGTATGCATCCCTATACGGTCCAACTGGACAGGCTCCCGAACTTCTCACTTTGTTCGTTCTTTTATCCCTAGAGTTTCTAGATTGTGGAACCTGCTGCCCGCGGAGGAGAAAAAGTGAATTTCCACGGTGATCCCATAAGACAGGATCGCGAGAGAGAAAGGTACTAGACTTATTTTTACGTTATTTACACTGTTAGACCCGTAGTTAATAGAAAATAACATTTAAATAATGACCTTGTTTTGATATGCCCAGAAATTAAAATAAATTGAATAAAATGGAAAACGCCTAAAGTTTTTGTAAGTAGATTGGATTTTCTAAAGGCTTTTATTAAAAGAGCAATTTGGCATTTATATTTCATAGAAACTAGATGAAAGAGTAATACAAAAGGGCAGTAAGAATAAATGAGCCCATTTTTCATCACGGCTTCATTTTTTTAACTTAAAGAAGCAGAAATATAAAATGCACACTCGGTCGGCCATGATTAATGTTAGAGACTTGGGCAGCTATCCTAAGCTGTTATTTTTCATTTTGGATAATTTCGGTTTAAAATTTAGGCCAAAAAGAACGATTAACATTTTTAATTTGCAATAATAAATGTTCACTCCAAAAATAATTATACTGGGTGTTATAAAAACTAAAGACCGATTTTACATCAAAAACTATATAAAAAAACATGGGTCCAAAAATATTCGTTTTTAAAATACAGGGTTTTCAAAAAACTAAAAAATTCAAAAACACTTACTTTAGTAAAAATTGTTACACTGGATATACCTATACTTTTAATATGTGTTTATGTATATTATTATATAATTGCTAATAAAGCTTAATTAAAAAAAAAATTCCAAAATGCTTCTTTATTGGTCTAAAATAAGGTTCCCTTTTATTTTTTTTTCCTTTAGACAAGATACAAAAAATCTTACTAGACATAAAATTTTTATTTGCTTAATTTGAAGAAAGCACAATAATTTTACATGCATTTATACAGTCAGTGGCGTACCGATTTTTTGTTAGAAATATTTAGAATCCGACCAAATGATCGGATGTGGATTCAGTATCGGCCAAAGCCGAAACTTTCGTGGTCAAGTATAAAATACTTTAAAACACTGAAATTTATATTGAAATTTGGGGCGTTTTTTCCCATTATTCCGCATTAATTAGTGACATGGAATAAAAACACTGTTTATATATTGTGTTTTAATCATTTAATAAAACACATATTTATTCTTTTATAATTTTTTAAATAAAAAAGCGTTGCCGCGAGAAACGATGTTCGGCGTGCGCGCACGACAACTTCCGACATCAGTTTCGGTTTGGGCAAAAGTTTCGGCTAATTTTGGCCAAAACCAAAACTGCCGGCGACTCTTGACTTTTTGACAGAAATGGGCCGAAACCGAACGTTCGGTCGGTCACTAGAAAAATATTCCTATACCAAAGTCAAAATTTTGGAAACTTATCAGATGAACTGTAAGGGAATGAATTAAAGTGTCACATTGTAGTAAGTGCTCTAACGGAAACTTTTAAATTACAAATGGTGACAACAATATAAATAGCACATGACTTTGGAAAATCGTCAATTTACCCAAGAACGTTATTAATACAAGCCATAGGGATTGTAAAATGCAGTGAGAGCTAGCTAAAGTTATAGGTTTAAAAATTCTGTGTTGTGTCTTACTAAGTTCATTCCTGTAGATAGATAATGATTTTTTTAAATCCAGATATCTCAAAATCGGCTGCCCATATTGTCAACACGTCCCAAAAGTATATCTTTTTAAGGTAGAAGATGTAGAAGAAAATATTATTTTATTTTAAAATTAAATATAAAGTGGCCCAAAAAAGTTGTGTAAAATACAGCAAGCGGCGTCCCCTAAAGGTAACAATAAAATTAAGAGCAAATTCTAATTTTTCACCCTACAAAATTAAAAAGAAGATTAAATATTTTTGAAACTCTATATCTCTAAAATCGTTTGTTTTGAAGTATTTTGTTTTTTAATTTTGGGTTTTTCTTCATTTTGTTTTGAACGATCGGCATGTTTAAAAGGGTCGGTAGGGCTAAGGATACTCAATCTCCATATCCCGAGACCAGGACCGAAGCTTTCCCACTAACCAAGGTAAAAGTTCGATATAGCGGTTTTCGCTATTTTAAGAGATTTTTGAAAAATTCTTTTTCAGGGCGTTTCTATAGGTCGATTATGACACAAATCTGTGTGCGCGTTTTCAAAAATCCATATCTATAATTTATTATTAATCAAAACATACTTACGGGACGGTGGAGTGAACAGGGGTGCTGGGTGGGGACAACATATAAATCCAACATCAAACACAAGAAAACATTAATACACTGCACTCAAGGCACATAAAAAATGTAAATTAATTTTAAAAACTATTAAATTTTTCAAAAATTATCCCACACATGAGATTCTCGTCCGCCATTAAATAAAGAAATTTTGAAAACGACAGTCTCGATAGAGGCAACGTTGCCAAACTTCTTATGAAGATTTAACACCAAGCCTATTTCGGGGATTCCCATTTAAATCTTCGTAGATGCCGTGCATCATACACTTACTAAAATCCACCATTTCCATAAGAAACAATGGTATTTTTTGTAGAAATACCTCCTTCTTAATGCTTAGGTAGGTTCCGTCACACTATACGCAAACACGATTTTCACTTTCTTTTCAAAACTAAACAAAAAGGGCCTCTCAAATAATACATTTCACGAAAAAAAATGCGGGTTTTTCTTTTTTTGTATTAAAAAAACAAGTTTAAAAGTCGCAAAATTCATACAGTGTTGCCATACAGGTATATTAGTCCTAAAAACAAATAAAAGATATGTTAAGATAGACCTAACAAAACCTACTAGAACTTGCTAAAACTAAGCATAACTTAGCAGAAGTAACAAAAACTAGCGTTGACTAACAAAAACTAACCTGTTCACCTAACCCCAACACAAATTTAAAACGACACAAAGTTGATGTATCTTAAAATAAACAACTTGGCAACACCGGTTTTCCAAATACTCCTAACCCTAAATCACGACGGTAAACTAAACAATGCATTTTCGTGTGATTTTCGTATTTAAACAATTTTTTATGTCTTTATTAAAAGTTTTTTGCAAATTTCCGCCTTTTATTTGATTTGTTAGACCGTGTTTTACCATAAAGATAAATAAAACATGCAAAAATTTTAAGTTATAGTGTTTCCGTATAATGTGACGTAACCCTTAGGTATTTTTCTTTTTAACACGCTTTTATTAACTTGGGTTGTAACTATCTATCTATCTATCTATCTATCTATGTAACGGAATCTTTGAGCCTAATTTTAACCAACTTCCAGCTATTCGATTTCTTTGAAACTTTGCACACGTGTCAAGGACCGATGAAGATGCAATAATTTAAAAACAGTATCCCGTTATCTTTTTTTGAATCGCCAGGAAAAAAAATTCCATTATATTATAAAAACAACACCTAGGACGCCATCTGTTGGCAACATTTCAAACTTTGCTATTAAATGAAGAAGAAATTTTTTAGTTTTTACACAATTTGGTTAGTTGCACCATGAGTGTTTAATTTTTATGAAAAATAAAAATATAGGGTTAGTTGCACCATTAGTTCAAGGATTAAATAATAAAAATTACATTATGTGTAATGTATACATAATACATAATGTGCAATTAATAAAAATTAACATTCTTTTTTGGATCGCCAGGAAAAAAATTTTTCCTTTATATTATAAAAATATAAAAACAACACCTAGGTTGCCACCTGTTGGCAACATTTCAAACTTTGCTATTAAATGAAGAAGAAATTTTTTAGTGGGTTGCAATATATTGGCAACGGTCCAAACATTGCCTGGATTGCCATCTGTTGGCAAAATTTCAAACTTTGCTACTTAATGAAGAAGAAATTTTTTAGTGAGTTGCAATCTGTTGGAAAAATTTTAAAATTTGCCACTCTTGTTCATTAAAAAATTTTTTCGCCATTTTGTCAAGAGTAGCAGAAACTAAAAAATGAAAAATAATTAATAGTTTAAAAACTAAAAAACACGCTTTTATATGCAACCGAACTAAAAATTAGAAAATAATTTTTCATTAAAAAAAATATTGTCATTTCATAGTAAAAAGCGTGGGGTGATAAATATATTAAATGTTATAATTATTATATTTGCAAATATCTATGATGGAAAAGTTATGAAAAAATAGTAAAATGCACCCCACGCTTTTTACTATGAAATGACAATATTTTTTTAATGAAAAATTATTTTCTAATTTTTAGTTCGGTTGCATATAAAAGCGTGTTTTTTAGTTTTTTAAACTATTAATTATTTATCTACAAATTATAATAAGAAGAAGGTATAACTTCATTTTTCATATGAATTTTGTCATGTATCTTCCTTTTTTTTCAGCTGTTTGGCAACATCGCAAGACATTTGCAAACTCATCTTTTTATGCAGTGATATTCGTGACAGACATGGCGGGATTGTTGTTTAAACTATTATTTATTTTTATTTTTTTAAACAATTCTTTGGACATTTTTGTAAACAGAAAGTGCGGTGTGTACTGTGAAATACTGTTTTTGGGTGTTTAATGTAGGATTTATACTGTTTTGTCCCCTCCCAGCACCCCTGTTCACTTCACCGTCCCGTAAGTATATTTTGATTAATAATAAATTATAGAAATGGATTTTTGAAAACGCGCACACAGATTTGTGTCATAATCGACCTATAGAAACGCCCTGAAAAAGAATTTTTCGAAAATCTCTTAAAATAGCGAAAACCGCTATATCGAACTTTTACCCTAACCAAAACTAACCAAAGAAGGACTACTAATACTAAATACGTGAGATCGCTAAATCAATATAGGACATAGGATATATCTACCAAAGGTTCCGGAATAATTTTCACCTTTTACTTCGACCCCGAAGACTCAGAAATGGCTGGAGAAAAGGTCCAAGAATGTGTAAGCATTAGTTTTTGGGATTCAGAAGGAGATAAATTGTTTGTAATTCTGCCATTTGAACTGGACTTTCCTGCAGTAGCTATAATAATTTTTTGGTAAAACTTTGGAAACTACTAAATTATAAATTAAAAGAAAAAGATACGGCTTACACAAAATAAAAAACATTTTTTTACCAAGACACACACTCTGACACAGCTCAAAAAACATCGCGAAATCGCAAAGTAAGTAAATAGATTATTTGCAGCATCCATCTTATTCCCCAGATTTAGCTTCCTTTGCCTTTCAGTTGGTAGCGCATCTTTCTTAAAATGTACGTGGCAAACAATTTCCATCGAATAGAAGGATGTAATCGATAAGCAAAAAGATCCAATTGAACAAGTGTATTAAGGTTTAGAAAAATGATATTAATATTAAGTATAAAAACATGTTTTTTTAATGAATAGGAAAACCCATAGGTTTTTTTTTAATAATAAAAGAAAACCTAAAAGAACATTCTTTATATTAACTTTCAATTTACCTTTTATTAACAAAAACTTACCATAGGGATTCTTTAATTTTATATTTTTATGCTTTTAAAATGTTCGTATAAATTATCAAAAAAAAAAAGCAAATATTTTAAAGAATTTCTCTTGTTATTTTCTTCTTGTAATATTATATAAATTTACGTAAAATGGAGAGAAGCTGGATTTTAAAATCAAATTACCCAAAATGGAAAATAACGGTCCAGAATTGCCAAGTCGGTAACATTTATCATGGCAAAGTGTGCATTTTATATTTCTGCTTCTTTAACTTTAGTAAAAACAACCATAATGATAAATGCGCTCATTATTTGGTAACCTTTTATGAAATTTGTTTATCTGTTCCATTTTAAATATACAGGGTGCTCCCTTATTGTGGTAAGAAAATTTTAGGGCATATTCCTGTGCTATTTTTATAAAAAAACAGTTCATATAAACATAGGTCCTCAAATTTTTCGTTTCCAAGATACAGGGTATTAAACTTTTAAAAACCTATACTTTTTAAAACAAAAAATGCCCTTGTATGGTCCAGGATTATGCAGTTTAGCGGAAAACTAAGCAAGCTACATTTTTTATAAACTTATCTCAAGAATAATATATAGAATAATCCTTAAATTGTCTTACCGCAATTAGGAAACACCCTGTAAAAATTTGGGGTAATCGTCTTTGGTAAATGCTATGCTAAATAATGTGTAAACGGATGAACTTAACTCGTTAAATCATTTTCTATTCAAAAATAAAAATATACCGGGTATCTCATTTAAGACAAAAATGCTATGGTCGTTTCCGGTTAAACCGAAACTACTAGAAAACAACCCAATGTGTAAAATAATGCATCTTTATGAGACATACCTACATACCAAATTTTATTTTAGTATCCTAAAAAATAAAAAAGTTAAAGGGAAGAGCCACCGGCTAAGGACACCTGATGTAGAGAGATAGTGGTAAATAGATCGGTGCAGTAGCTTTGAAGTTATGATGGCCACCGACTTGGAAAACGTCAGTTGTGAAAAAACCGCTTTAAAGTTCTGAACACTAAAAATGTTTTTATAATTTTTTCTATTACAAATTACAACAAAAACCAGATTCATACAGTGTGGGCCAAATTTAACTTGCACACTTTTTAACTAATGATAACTTTTTCTCTGTTGAACCTATCTTTTTAATTTTTACAGGTTTAATAGGTAGATATGTTTTCCCTACCTGTATTAATTTTGGTCAAATAGATTTAGACAGGACCGGAATTGAGAGACTTTTCCAAAAAGATGCATTTAATTTCGTTGCAAAAAAACGTTGTTTTTTTACAATTGGGCTAATACGTTTAATTTTAATTAATTTACTGCTGGTTGTGTTAGCATCCAACCCAGAAACCATGATAACCTCACATTTATCATTTTCAAAGAACACAAAAAAGTTTCCTGTTAAAATCAAGAGAAATACATGCTTTTGGGGCGCATCATTTATTAAGGAATAATCTTAATTCCTGAATCCTGAAACTATTGAAAGATTCGCTTTAATTAAATTAAATTATTTCCCATAGTTGGTTTACACAGAAAAAAACGTATTAGCTCATTCCTCCACTCACGGTTCCCAACCGAGAAACTCGTGGTTCCGCGCGTATGCATCCCTATACGGTTCAACTAAGCAGGCCCCGAATTTCCCACTTTGTTCGTTCTTTTATCCCTAGAGTTTCTAGATTGTGGAACCTGCTGCCCGCGGAGGTCTTTCCTTCCCCCAAATCTTCAATTGTTTAAGTCCCGTGTCAACAAACTCCCTCTTACCTCGCTTAAGACACCCACGGTACGTTAGTATTTAGGTTTTTAGTCTTCGTGGTGTGTCCAATGATAAAAAAGCTCAACTGTAGCTAAATCCGATTTCTTTTGCAACGAGATAAAATGCATCATTTTGGAAAAAGTCTCTTAAGTCGGGTCCTGACTAAATCGATTCGACCCAACTTGACAAACCTAGGGAAAACGTATCTACCTATTAGCCCCGTAAAAATAAAAAGATAGGCGCAACAGATAAAAAGTTATTATTAGTTAAAAGTGTGCAAGTTTCATTTGGCCCACCCTGTAGATTCTAGTGTAAAAGCCCGTGAGAGGCATACCTTTGTCAATTTGTTTAAGCTGAAAGTTTGTCAGCGCAATCTCCCAACATAGGTAGAACCGATGGGAGACTATTAAGTTTGACTCATATTGGCTTTGGCAGGTACCAAAAGGTAATAAATTAAAACTTAACCTTGGTTATTTCGTGAAATCTGGATTTTATATAATATGTTACTTGGGTACATATTAGAAGATATTTCCCCAGTCGATAGACAGTTTTGACAGTTACAACCCTTTGGCAGACAAACGTTTTTGTCGGGCCCCATGGTCCAATAAAGTTTAATATTTCTGTTAATAAACAAAATATATATGAGTTTAAGGGTTTCTAAATAGGCATGTCCTAAAAGTTTTTGATGTATACAGAGTTTTCCAAAAGACATGTTTTTTTTTAAATAACCTCACAAATTTTATATAATACTTTTTATTATATTTTGTTAAATAGCAGAAATATTAAACTTCCTCAGACCATTGGGCTACCCCAAAATGTTTGTCTGCCAAGGGGTTGGAACTGTCAAAAGTCTTAGAAAATATCGTCTAATAGGTAGCCAAGTAACATATTATAAAATTCAGCATTTACAAAGTAAGTTTTAATTTATTAACCTTTGGTACCTGGTACCTGCTAAAGCCACTATAAGTTAAACCGAAAATCTGTATTTGAATACTAATACGAATACCGGAAAAAATAGTATTCGAATACCGAAAATTTGAATACTTGGAACAAAAGTATTCACGAACATCCGGAATCGGTATTCGAATGCTGAAAAAAGATTTGAATACTAGAAAAGAAAAAAAAACGATGATTAAAAAATTTAAAGAGCAAAAAAAAATGGTCCTTACCTCATTTTTCCCTAGTTTTTGTTCCCTTTTGTGATTCTACTCGTGACAATTTTAGTGTTCGAATACTGTTTACACATTCTGATATTCGAATACTTGGAACGCCGTTATTCTAATGCTCAAAAAAGTATTCGAATAAAGAATCCCGAATACTAGCCAAAAAAGTATTCTGCCGAATACCAAACACACAAACGAATTCGAATACTATTCGAATACCGGCAAAATGTATTCTGAATACTATTCAGAATACTGAGTATTCGAATACAACCCAACTCTGATCCCCCATCGCTACTTATGGTAAGGAGCATGCTCTGACAAACTTCAGCTTTTACACAATGACGAAGATCTGCCGCTCACGGGCTCTTGGACTATGACGCGTTGCCCTTTTTCTTCGTTAATCTTGCTCTGATTTTTTTTATTTGTACTCATTTTTACAACCATTGCGTTGGTTGTTGGTAACCAAGTAAACATTTCTCTTTTTCATAAATATCACTAAAAATTAAGGGGACTAAACTAGAATGTAAACTAGAACTAACCAGAACTAACCGGTTTGGATTAGCGACATGATTAAGGGGTACTAAATTTTTAGTCAATAGTCAAACGTTTGTAAAAAACATGATGTTTAAAGTTCTTATTAATACAGGGTGTAAAAAACAAGAGTTTCCACAGCTAATCTAATAATAGTTTAAAGAGTCCTACTTAGAGTTAAATATTATGAAAATAAAATTGAAATATAATGGTTTAATAATAACTTTTCGAAACTTGATTTTACGAGATATTTTGAAAGTAAGTATCTCCGAAGACTAGACTAAAACAAAAAAGTTAAAATAAACTTATAGTGTTTTAATTTAAAAAATATTCCTATATAATTTTGAGTTGCTTTTAAGGTGATTTGGTTTCTTTTATAACCTTTATATTCTTTGTATCTTGTTGCGCTCCCAAAATGTGGTCTTAATATTGAATATATTAATACTGTTTAAATATAGAGCGGAAGTCTTTAAAGCCCGTATAAAGTTCTAATTAACGCCTTATACGTATATTTAACAAAGTTCTTTAGCCTGAGACTAATTATTTCTGGAACAATGGTAGTTTTTGAAATACGCATTATTCATCAAAGGCATAAAGTGACCGAGTATAATTATGTTCCGGCCCGCATCAACGTCAACGGAGAGCCGAGTCATCGAGAAAACTAATCAAACAGCAGCTCCAAATATAATTCCGAAAATTAACTTGGTTAAAATCTAAAAATGTGTACCAAAATCACAATTGTCTAATAAAAGTTTTATTATATTTGGCTGTTAAAACAAGATCAGAAATAAAAATAATTAATAGTTTAAAAAAACTAAAAAACACGCTTTTATATGCAACCGAACTAAAAATTAGAAAATAATTTTTCATTAAAAAAAATATTGTCATTTCATAGTAAAAAGCGTGGGGTGCATTTTACTATTTTTTTCATAACTTTTCCATCATAGATATTTGCAAATATAATAATTATAACATTTAATATATTTATCACCCCACGCTTTTTACTATGAAATGACAATATTTTTTTTAATAAAAAATTATTTTCTAATTTTTAGTTCGGTTGCATATAAAAGCGTGTTTTTTAGTTTTTTTAAACTATTAATTATTTTTCATTTTTTAACACGCTTTTATTAACTTGGGTTGTAACTATCTATCCATCTGTTTATCTATGTAACGGAATCTTTGAGCCTAATTTTAACCAACTTCCAGCTATTCGATTTCTTTGAAACTTTGCACACGTATCAAGGACCGATGAAGATGCAATAATTTAAAAACAGTATCCCGTTAAGTTCCAGCATTTTCCAGGAAAACCGGAAAAGTGAAAAATCGTACGTTCTGGCGGATGCGCCAGATTAGACAATTGAATAATCGAACTTGACAACATTTGCCGACGGGTTGGGGACAGGGGCTCAATTCTGCTAAATTGAACTCATTCGTTCGCTGAACGTATTCGTTCCGGGAGCGTATAACCTTCATCTGTTTTTTTTTAACGAACGAATAACCTTCACTTGTTTTTAAAACAGGCGGTCATAAAACAGAAATCTGTATTACCAACTGACATCTGACAAAATTCACAGTCATAACATAACCTAAAATTCCTTTAATGTGAAATTAAAGTTGAAAAAATCAGTTAACTAAGCTATTAAAAACAAAGTATACACTTTAATTGAAATACAAGAAGCAAATAAATAATTAAGATGGTCCTCCGCAGCCAGAATAATCATTCGTAAGCAAAATAGTTCCTAAATCACATAACCTATAACCAAAAAATTTTTAGTGAATAAACTGGAGCATTTATTTTTAAAAAATTAATTGATATAACGAACTAAAAAATGAAAAATAATTAATAGTTTAAAAAACTAAAAAACACGCTTTTATATGCAACCGAACTAAAAATTAGAAAATAATTTTTCATTAAAAAAATATTGTAACTTCATAGTAAAAAGCGTGGGGTGCTTAATATATTAAATGTTATAATTATTATATTTGCCAATATCTATGATGGAAAAGTTATGAAAAAATAGTAAAATGCACCCCACGCTTTTTACTATGAAGTTACAATATTTTTTTAATGAAAAATTATTTTCTAATTTTTAGTTCGGTTGCATATAAAAGCGTGTTTTTTTAGTTTTTTAAACTATTAATTATTAGTTTCTGCTACTCTTGACAAAATGGCGAAAATTTTTTTTAATGAACAAGAGTAACAAATTTTAAAATTTTTTCCAACAGATTGCAACTCACAAAAAATTTCTTCTTCATTAAGTAGCAAAGTTTGAAATTTTGCCAACAGATGGCAATCCAGGCAATGTTTGGACCGTTGCCAACATATTGCAACCCACTAAAAATGTCTTCTTCATTTAATAGCAAAGTTTGAAATGTTGCCAACAGATGGCAACCTAGGTGTTGTTTTTATAATATAATGGAATTTTTTTATCCTGACTGTCCTAATCAGGATAACGGGATACTGTTTGCAGATTATTGCATTGTCATGGGTCCTTAATACGTGTGCAAAGTTTCAAAGAAATCGAATAGCTGGAAGTTGGTTAAAATTAGACTCAAAGATTCCGTTACATAGCCAGATAGTTACAACCCAAGTTAATAAAAGCGTGTTAAAAATACAATGTAAGTTTAGTTAAACCCATTTTGCAAAATAACATTGTTTTCCAAACAAGGTTACTAATAAGGGCGATTAATTATCAAAGCTATTTAACTTGCAACTCTAGCAAACGCGTTAAGGGTGGATATAATTAATGGCTAAATAATACCCTCGCATTATCTTATTATTAAGTAGGTATAGTCGTTGGAATCAAATAAGAAAAATTATAAAAACTGAAACAAAATACCGCCACTCATTTTGATTAGAAAAAATCTCTTTTTATCATACTGCGCCGCTTTTTTAACTTTTAGCGCAAAAACGCCGGTCTATTATAGGCATAAACACAACTAATTTGGCAATTCGCAGCTATTGGCTAAGCCAAGGTTAGTTTATATATATTATATAGGTTGCGACTCATCCTCGACTTTTAAGCGGTTCAAGGCCGGTGACGCAATGGAGGGCACCCCATCGAGAAAAGTTGGCAAGACTGGGTAAAGTCGAAGCTGATTATCAATCCAGTGGCGTCTAGAATTTGCGCATTTCATTTTGCATTGTTTTGAAAGTGATATTTGTTGAAAGATTTAATTCCAAATGTTTTTTAATTATAGTGAAAGAATTTAAAACCTAATAATAATTAAAAACTGTTATTTAAACTATAAAATATAAATAATACAATAAACTAAATATATATCTCCGGCACTAAACAACATGGCCGAAAAATTGAAGATGTCACGTCATCACAAGTCAAAGCAATATGGCCGAATGTCGCGACCCAATATAGACCGACTCTGGTCTTAAGCTACATTTTCGACAAACCTATCAAGTCCACGTTGACTTCAAAATTTTATTCCGCGGGTTGTCGGCACCTTTTTGGCATAAAGTAGACAAAGCAGCGAGGTATGGTAAAGGCTTTTTTTGTAATAAAATCGAGTAGCGGTATTTTGTTTAAGTTTTTATAATTTATCCTATTTAATGCCGACGACTTTAAGTAACATCTGTTAAAAGTAGACAGCACACTCTCGAGGAACGGAACGGAATGGAAGCGAACAGAAATTTTAAAATCATATAACTAAATGGAAGTCCGCACACTATCGCGGATCGGAACATCGAAGAACTCCCATTTAGTTATATACTTTTAAAATTTCCGTTTGCTTCCATTCCGTTCGGTTCCGCGATAGTGTGCTGTCTGCTTAAATGTGGTAAATAATATTTCAGTAGTAAAAAAGTATTTTGTACTTCCATTGCCTTTATTTAATTTATTTATACAACGTTTCGGACAGAACTATCTCTCTCCGTTTTTAAGTGTAAACTGTTTATACTTGAAAACGGACAGAGATAGTACTGCCTGAAACCTTGTGTGAATAAATTAAATAAAGACGATGGCAGCCCGAAATTCTGCTTTTACTAAGTAAGTTACAGATGTGAAATTAAAAAAAAGTTTTTAATTGTTTTTTAAAAAGCATAATATGTCTCAAATGTTCTACCAAGATTTTAGTTAATTAAAGTAAAAATATAAAAGATACAGTTTTGGGAACTTGCCCCTTATTAGATCATATCAGCCTAACTAAAAATATTATTTCGTATCGTTTTTCTCAAAATTGTATTTTTACCGTTAGCGGCAGTGCGATTTCCCAAAACAATAATGAACCGAACTTAATTAAATTTTACTTTATTAATTAAGATAAGATTAACTAGTACAGTACTTTAAACAAAGATTTATTTTTAGCTTTTATTTGATTTAATATAGGGTAGGGCGGGGCTAGTTGAGCAATTTTTCACTTCATCAGTTATAGCTCCTCAAAAATAAGTCTTAGGGGCTCATAATGCATACTGATGGATTAGCAATTTATCCCTTAGCAATAGTGTCCATAGTAATTTCTTTCTAATAAGTCGAATTTAGGAGCTACATCTATTTTATTGTAGATAGTCAAGTATGCCCAACGTACCCCATAGGTGAGGTAAGTTGAGCAAGGGTATGGGGCTAGTGGAGCACTTAGAAAGTATAGTCAAATCATGGCTTGAATGTTAGAAACGTTTACAAAAGAAATACCTTTTAACAATTTGCTGTTTATATTTATAATCTTAAAGAGTCAAAACAACAATTATTATTAATAAAACAGCAACGTACCTAGCTTAGCTTAACTATTGGATTTAATATCTAGCAAGAAATGCCTTACAATTTTTTTTTTAAATTTTAGTTTGTAAATTTTATTTAAATTTTTAAAATTATAACTTTTTTCTATATTTTTATTTAAAAATGTTTTTGTTAGAAAATTTTATTTAAAAATTTTAAATTTCCATTGACTCATCTTCGTTTTTAAAAGTTTTTTAGCAGTTTTATTTTGCTTCTCTTGTAATGCCTTCTGTATTTGTGAAAATTGCAGCTTTTCTTTATCTTCTGTTTGATTTGTCTTTTCTTGGACCAGCCTTTGGGTATGGTCGAACTATTTCCAGAGAAAATTTATAAGTTAGATAGGTCAGCTCGTTTTCTTTGATGCTTGTACAAAGTTCGGGTTGCAGCTTCTTTTAAATCTTGAGTAGACTCTAGTAGTCTTACTGTTATAAGTCCGTATACTAAAAATAATAAAAAAAAACATTTTATACTTAAAACCACTGTAGCTCAACTAACCCCAACGTGAAACTTTAAAGGAAAAGTGAATTTATTAAAAATCCGGTTAGAATTATATCCAAAATCTTTACACATAATAAAACTGCAATAAATTTACCCAAGATTAACACTTACCTGATTGAGAACGGAATACATTTAACTATCACAGATAAAATTTTCCGGCTTGCAATTATTTAACTTTTTAAACACAAAATAAACAATGCGCACGGATACTTTTCTCGATCGCCGCGTCACCACTAGTGGTCGCACAATGAGTTCCCCTCGCGCAACCCCTTCTTTACGCTATTTGATGCTTTCCCGTGCGGTCGATAGTTTTTGAGATATTTTGATTGCCCAACTTACCTCTATGCTCAACTATCCCCGCCCTACCCTACAAGGGAATAGTTGGCCAAAATAAAACAAAAATAGATTTTTTTCTACACAATTCTGCTAAAAATCTATTCGGGGTTATTAAAATTAAGTGTTCGCCATGGGTATATTCGTTAGTACTCAAAAACACAATAGTAGCATTTTTAACGCTTCTTAAGATTGAATATTGGAAAAAAAGACAGTAAGATTTTAGAGATAAACAGCAAACCTTTTTTTTAATGGAACACCCTGTATATTTTATCACCATTAGAAATAATATAAAGAATCATCTATTAATATTGATATGACTTAACACTAATAAAACTATTATTTGGTCGAATTTGTTGAATTCTTACATTTAAATATGTTTTCTTGAAGCAATCCCAATTTTTTTGCATATTTGTTTTGTAAACATTCCAACTAAAAAAGATACATACAAGTATTTTTTAAAAACACATTAAAAAAGAAGTTTACATGACTTCATTAAGTAAACTGCAATAAAAAATATTGGTAGCAATGTTTACCTTGTTCTCCTCCTTTACTAAACAACCAATTGTCGCTGTTTTATCTGGTTCGCTAGGGAACCGACTCTGACTGTGGGATCTTTACACAGGGCCATTATTCAATCGAACCACAAAACCTAACTAATAATTTTAACAAAACTTAGGTAAAACATTAGATTTTTTTCAACATTATTTCGTTTATTATTTATTTATTTATGCTATACTGCCATCATAGCTCATGGTCAAACACTGAACAAGACTATCCAAACCCTTCAAAGCCAAGTTAATAATGCACTGGAATGGTTCGATAAATGGAGACTGCAAGTGAATCCTACTAAATCTCAATTCATAACCTTCAATCATAAAATTTGCACACTTTCTCCAAAAATAAAAATTAAGAACACTGAAGTTGCCCCATCACCATCTGCTAAGTACCTTGGCATCACACTAGATTCTAAACTTAACTTCAACAACCATACCAAAACAGTCAAAAAAAGTTATATCAAGAGCAAAACATTTCAGAACACTTACATACAAAAATAAGGGCATTTCAACAAAAGCAGCTGTTCAAATTTACAAAACAATTTGCCGCCCACTTATTGAATATGGACACATTCTTTTAACAAATGCATAGAACCCAGCCTGGAAGAACCTATCTACTGCAGAAACCATAACATTAAGAACCCTTACCAAATTTAGGCATCCAAACAACCCATTGCATAATCCTTCCAATGACAGCTTATATGGCAAAACTAAAATCCAACCAATTCAAGAGAGGACTCAAGGACTAGTAAAGAGGTTTGCCAAAATTCCTCACAACATACACTTGCTAACAGCTTTATGCAGGGAAAGGACCAGAGAGCAATCAAGATTTCGCCATCCAGTAAACACCTTATGGAAACTGATTAACAGATATGCAACAAACTAGAACGATCACAAACATTATCTTTCTATTAATTAACTGTTATTAACATTATTGTCTATATTTTTTTTTTTTTGTAAGAAAAGGTTTGATTTTTTTCTTTATCAAGTACACATTAATGAATGTATATATAATATTGTAAATAAAATGGGCTGAAGGTTTTCAGTCGATGGCCCTTTGGGATTTCTCAGATATCTCAATAAATTACTTATAAATAAATAAATAATAAAACCTAAAACAAGGCTATACGCAGAAAATGGAGAGGGGCGGTGTGCGCCGCGACAACAAAAAAAAAGGATTTCAGTAAAGTATACAAAGAGGCTACTCCAAAAAGAACCCATCCTTAGTCTTAGGTCTTTTGTAGGCTCCCGTGGGGAAGGGGGGAAAGCAATTGCCACCCCTGCGTACGGCTCTGTCCTAACAGTAACCCATTTGTAACTAACAAGCACATACGGTTGGTTGAAATGAAACCACATGCCATAATATCACGTTACAACATAATGATTAATGGAAGGCGTCGGCGTCGGAGGAGAAAAATCAGAAATAGTTCAACCAAAAATCCCTATAAACTTCAAAACAACAGAGCACAAATGTTCGAAACTAGAATTTCCATATATTTTACCCTCGGGATTTCCTATTATATATTCGTATACGACCAAATACGAGTGGTAAAGTAGGTCAGATTAATACTTCAAATTCATACTGCAGCCACACGGGATCATATTTAAGTTTAAGAAGATATTTAAGAAACTGAATAAAAAATAAAGTTATTTAATATTGTTCTATATTCTTACCTTACAAAAATAAATGCTTTATCCACATACAGGGTGTTACCATAGGTATCTCACATTTAGATACACAGAGCCTAGTTGCCTTTTGCGGATTTTTACAACCTCGTGCAGAAAACAAACTCGAGGCCCACCGGAAGGTTCTTGGTACTTCCTCATTAAAAAGTAATGTCCAGTACCGGACTTAAATATTTTTTACATCATTAAATAATATAAAATTCCTAAAATCTCAGTATCTTATTGTGTAAAGAAAAATATTCGTTTTATATTTATATAATAATTTATATTATTTTACATCTCTTTACGAACATAAATTAGTATTTACATATATATATATATATATATATATATATATATATATATATATATATATATATACATATATATATCATGGACACGATACGTCAACAGTAAATAAGTTACAAAGATTTGCAAAAATTATCTTTACCGATTACCTAGGTCACGTTGACAGAAATAATATTTAATATCCTGAGTTTAATGTCACTTGAGAAATAAATAATTATTAGTTTAAAAACTAAAAAACACGCTTTTATATGCAACCGAACTAAAAATTAGAAAATAATTTTTCATTAAAAAAATATTGTCATTTCATAGTAAAAAGCGTGGGGTGCATTTTACTATTTTTTCATAACTTTTCCATCATAGATATTTGCAAATATAATAATTATAACATTTAATATATTTATCACCCCACGCTTTTTACTATGAAATGACAATATTTTTTTAATGAAAAATTATTTTCTAATTTTTAGTTCGGTTGCATATAAAAGCGTGTTTTTTAGTTTTTAAACTATTAATTATTTTTCGTTTTTTAGTTTTGCTACTCTTGACAAAATGGCGAAAAATTTTTTAATGAACAAGAGTACCAAATTTTAAAATTTTTCCAACAGATTGCAACTCACTAAAAAATTTCTTCTTCATTAAATAGCAAAGTTTGAAATTTTGCCAACAGATGGCAATCCAGGCAATGTTTGGACCGTTGCCAACATATTGCAACCCACTAAAAAATTTCTTCTTCATTTAATAGCAAAGTTTGAAATGTTGCCAACAGATGGCAACCTAGGTGTTGTTTTATAATATAATGGAATTTTTTTATCCTGACTGTCCTAATCAGGATAACGGGATACTGTTTGCAGATTATTGCATTGTCATGGGTCCTTAATACGTGTGCAAAGTTTCAAAGAAATCGAATAGCTGGAAGTTGGTTAAAATTAGGCTCAAAGATTCCGTTACATAGCCAGATAGTTACAACCCAAGTTAATAAAAGCGTAGTTAATAAAAGCGTGTTAAAAATAATTAATAGTTTAAAAAAACTAAAAAAACACGCTTTTATATGCAACCGAACTAAAAATTAAAAAATAATTTTTCATTAAAAAATATTTTCACTTCATAGTAAAAAGCGTGGGGTGCATTTTACTATTTTTTCATAACTTTTCCATCATAGATATTGGCAAATATAATAATTATAACATTTAATATATTAAGCACCCCACGCTTTTTACTATGAAGTGAAAATATTTTTTTTAATGAAAAATTATTTTTTAATTTTTAGTTCGGTTGCATATAAAAGCGTGTTTTTTTAGTTTTTTAAACTATTAATTATTTTTCATTTTTTAGTTCGTTATATCAATTAATTTTTTAAAAATAAATGCTCCAGTTTATTCACTAAAAAATTTTTTTCGCCATTTTGTCAAGATTAGCAAAGTTTTTCAGATTTACTTTCTGAAAATACCCTAATATAAAATTTGAGTAAAATCAATTCAGATCGAACTCTTGAAATGGCCGGTGGTTGGTACCACTGGGACGTACAGGTGACAGATGACACTTGGTTGAAAATAACCAGCCCCTTTTTTATTAGTTCTGTGCCCCTGTATATCAAATTTGGTCAAAATGGGGTTGCTCCAACTTTCGAAACAATTACTCCAATTTGCATAAATAAGACAAATATTTTTTAAAATATTACCTTTTTAAAGTAAAAAGAAATTTACCATAAATGTTTTTTTCTAAATATGAGTTTACTTTAGTTTACTTACCTTAAGTGATATTTTAATGTAGTTTGCTAATCTCCATTTCCAGTCTTTGTCCTAATCTAACATTCGGTACAAGTTTCTAACACTCAATAAAGGCCTTTTAGAAAGTATAAATGGAAGATGGTATAAAAGTTATATGCAATAACTTGTTAGTTACTTTTATTTGCTTCTTGTATTTCAATTAAAGTGTATACTTTGTTTTTAATAGCTTAGTTAACTGAAACTTTAATTTCACATTAAAGGAATTTTAGGTTATGTTATGACTGTGAATTTTGTCAGATGTCAGTTGGTAATACAGATTTCTGTTTTATGACCGCCTGTTTTAAAAACAAGTGAAGGTTATTCGTTCGTTAAAAAAGCGTGTTAAAAAAAAAACAGATGAAGGTTATACGCTCCCGGAACGAATGAGTTCAGTTTAGCAGAATTGAGCCCCTGGTCCCCAACCCGTCGGCAAATGTTGTCAAGTTCGATTATTCAATTGTCTAATCTGGCGCATCCGCCAGAACGTACGATTTTTCACTTTTCCTATTTTCCTAGAAAATGCTGGAACTTAACGGGATACTGTTTTTAAATTTTTCTAATTTTTAGTTCGGTTGCATATAAAAGCGTGTTTCTTTAGTTTTTTAAACTATTAATTATTTTTCTTTGTCAAGAATAGCAAAGTTTTTCAGATAGACTTTCTGAAAATAACCTAATATAAAATTTGAGTAAAATCGATTCAGATCGAACTCTTGAAATGGCCGGTGGTTGGTACCACTGGGACGTACAGGTGACAGATGACAAAGAAAATTAACCCAGTTTTCTAGGACAGATGACACTTGGTTGTATCAAGCAGTGGTTATAATAATATAATTTTTTTTTCCAAAGCAGGATAACGGGATACTGTTTGCAGATTATTGCATTGTCATGGGTCCTTAATACGTGTGCAAAGTTTCAAAGAAATCAAATAGCTGGAAGTTGGTTAAAATTAGGCTCAAAGATTCCGTTACATAGCCAGCCAGATTGATAGATTGATAGTTACAACCCAAGTTAATAAAAGCGTGTTAATGAATATGATTCTGAATGATTCTGTAATGTATTTTGGACTACTAAACATAAATGCGTAATCAGAATAGTCACAATTTTTCCCTGACCTTAAAAACTTCGGGTATGTTTTAGTCTTAGTTTAATAGATATTCATTCACTAGGGGCATTCAAGTCATTTTTAAGTTTTTTAGCAATTTATTCAAGAATAAAAAGTGATGGTGGCTCAGACATGCAAAATGTTCTGAACTTAAATCAAGGGTAAACTTTGCTTTAGCATCCACCAATATATAGTACTTTGCTAAAAAGCGTTAAAATTTTTTTGATTTTATATTCCGATATTTTAGGGTTACAATTTAGCATATATCACATATCTGGGCCCAATACTTTTGTTTCATTTTGTGGTAAGGTGTAAGTCGAGACAAGATAAAGGAGACAAAAAGGAATCGGCCAAAAACAACGTCGTGGTTTCGCAATATCAGAGCAGAAGAATGTCCGTCCAACAACTTTTAAGAATGGCATAAAAAAACATTTTAAAAAATTGGCCGTTAACCTATAGTGATAAAAAGTATTAAAAAAGGGGTAAATAAAGTATAATGGTGGCTAAATTGATAATATATTCAGCTAGATAAAAATTGGACATTTACATATCATAACACATTTAGAGTTCAGAACATATTACAGAGAGGTTTAAAAACAAAATTTAAAATGTTACTACAATAAATAACGTAAACGCTTTTGTCAATATTATTATTAGAATATTTAAAATAATTAATAGTTTAAAAAACTAAAAAACACGCTTTTATATGCAACCGAACTAAAAATTAGAAAATAATTTTTCATTAAAAAAATATTGTCATTTCATAGTAAAAAGCGTGGGGTGCATTTTACTATTTTTTCATAACTTTTCCATCATAGATATTTGCAAATATAATAATTATAACATTTAATATATTTATCACCCCACGCTTTTTACTATGAAATGACAATATTTTTTTTAATGAAAATTATTTTCTAATTTTTAGTTCGGTTGCATATAAAAGCGTGTTTTTTTAGTTTTTTTAAACTATTAATTATTTTTCATTTTTTAGTTTCTGCTACTCTTGACAAAATGGCGAAAAAATTTTTTAATGAACAAGAGTGGCAAATTTTAAAATTTTTTCCAACAGATTGCAACTCACTAAAAATTTCTTCTTCATTAAGTAGCAAAGTTTGAAATTTTGCCAACAGATGGCAATCCAGGCAATGTTTGGACCGTTGCCAATATATTGCAACCCACTAAAAAATTTCTTCTTCATTTAATAGCAAAGTTTGAAATGTTGCCAACAGATGGCAACCTAGGTGTTGTTTTTATAATATAATGGAATTTTTTTCCTGGCGATCCAAAAAGATAACGGGATACTGTTTGCAGATTATTGCATTGTCATGTTTCCTTAATACGTGTGCAAAGTTTCAAAGAAATCGAATAGCTGGAAGTTGGTTAAAATTAGGCTCAAAGATTCCGTTACATAGCCAGATAGTTACAACCCAAGTTAATAATAATTAATAGTTTAAAAAAACTAAAAAACACGCTTTTATATGCAACCGAACTAAAAATTAGAAAATAATTTTTCATTAAAAATAATATTGTCATTTCATAGTAAAAAGCGTGGGGTGCATTTTACTATTTTTTCATAACTTTTCCATCATAGATATTGGCAAATATAATAATTATAACATTTAATATATTAAGCACCCCACGCTTTTTACTATAAAATGACAATATTATTTTTAATGAAAAATTATTTTCTAATTTTTAGTTCGGTTGCATATAAAAGCGTGTTTTTTAGTTTTTTTAAACTATTAATTATTTTTCATTTTTTAGTTCGTTATATCAATTAACTTTGCTACTCTTGACAAAATGGCGAAAAAAATTTTTAGTGAACAAGAGTAGCAAAGTTTGAAATGTTGCCAACAGATGGCAACCCACTAAAAATTTCTTCGCAATTGAGTAGCAAAGTTTGGAATGTTGCCAACAGATGGCAAAGAGTAGCAAAGTTTGAAATGTTGCCAACAGATGGCAACCCACTAAAAAATTTCTTCGCAATTGAGTAGCAAAGTTTGGAATGTTGCCAACAGATGGCAACCCAGGTGTTGTTTTTATAATATAATGGAATTTTTTTTCCTGGCGATCAAAAACAAGATAACGGGATACTGTTTGCAGATTATTGCATTGTCATGGGTCATTAATAAGTGTGCAAAGTTTCAAAGAAATCGAATAGCTGGAAGTTGGTTAAAATTAGGCTCAAAGATTCCGTTACATAGATAGCCAGATGGATAGATAGATAGTTACAACCCAAGTTAATAAAAGCGTGTTAAAAAGTTTTCTTTCGTGCATAGCCACCTTCCCAAATTGGCGCACAACACCGCATTAAAATTTAAAATATGACAGATTTGTCAAAGTCAAGCGTACTTTTCATCTTATGCAAACTCATAAATAGTAAAGTTTGATACCCAATTTTGATTTTATTACTAAAGTTAAAACTCATTTAAAAGAATCCAAAGATCTTTGCGGTGTAAACTAGGCTATCAGTCAGTGGGTAGCTTTGCGGTGTAAACTAGGCTATCAGTCAGTAGGTAGCTAACCCACAATACAGCAAAGTTAGAGGTTAGAAAAGTTTATTACCGTTTTATGAAAAATATTAAATTTGTTGAAAATGATGTTTTCCACTGTAAACAACGTATTGAAAATGCTTTGGTTTATTACCTAGTGATAGTTTTCTTTGTCTAAATATGAGGCATCAAGTAAGTGTTTTTATCATTTTTACAAATTACAGAAGCTTGGTAATTTATGTATAAGTCATGTTGGGCATTATTATTTTGATGACCGCCTGTTTTAAAAAACAAGTGAAGGTTATTCGTTCGTTAAAAAAACAGATGAAGGTTATACGCTCCCGGAACGAATACGTTCAGCGAACGAATGAGTTCAATTTAGCAGAATTGAGCCCCTGTCCGCAACCCGTCGGCAAATGTTGTCAAGTTCGATTATTCAATTGTCTAATCTTGCGCATCCGCCAGAACGGACGATTTTTCACTTTTCCGGTTTTCCTGGAAAATGCTGGAACTTAACGGGATACTGTTTGCAGATTATTGCATTGTCATGTTTCCTTAATACGTGTGCAAAGTTTCAAAGAAATCGAATAGCTGGAAGTTGGTTAAAATTAGGCTCAAAGATTCCGTTACATAGCCAGCCAGATTGATAGATAGTTACAACCCAAGTTAATAAAAGCGTGTTAAAAAAGCGTGTTAACGGCATTTATTAACTGTTATTGTTCATAAAAATTGAACACCAATGGTGCAACTAATCCTATATTTTTATTGTTCATAAAAATTGAACACCAATGGTGCAACTAACCAAATTGTGTAAAAACTAAAAAATTTCTTCTCATTTAATAGCAAAAGTTTGAAATGTTGCCAACAGATGGCATCCTAGGTGTTGTTTTTATAATATAATGGAATTTTTTCCTGGCGATTAAAAAAAGATAAAGGGATACTGTTTGCAGATTATTGCATTGTCATGGGTCCTTAATACGTGTGCAAAGTTTCAAAGAAATCGAATAGCTGGAAGTTGGTTAAAATTAGGCTCAAAGATTCCGTTACATAGCCAGCCAGATTGATAGATTGATAGATAGATAGTTACAACCCAAGTTAATAAAAGCGTGTTAAAAATAGTTATTACGTTCTAATTACTGAAATCTCACAGTAGCAAAACGGGTAATAACATTTTATTCAGTTGCATTGTTAAAACTTATGAAATATATTTAGTTGATATACTTACTTATTTTACTTTCTTTTAATCAGCCCATCTTTATTTTTATAACGAGGGGCAAGCTTGCCGTATGCCGCCCCGCCAGCCTTTTTATTGAGAAAAATTTAAGGAGCAAAAAAATTGCTCCCTTTTTAAATACCTATGTATAATAACAAATTAAAAGACGACCAAAAAAAGATCTTTCTCTCTTACAATCGCCACTTTCTTATACATTCCATGTTTCAATTTGCCGCCCCTTGAAGGTGTCACCCGTGGCAGACACCACCGTTTGCCCCCCACCCCTTCTAGATCCGGGAATGCTTTTAATACTTTTTTTTCTTAAATACGGCAACAATTGACATATAGCGTATTAGACGTTTTTGATGTAACTGTGTTTTTGAAATTTATTTAAATACGGTACTGGCTTTAAACGGAAAAGCGGCGATTAATTCATATGATTCTGCGCGATACTTCGTTTGGCGGCAGACGCGTTTCCCTTTCGATTTGCTTGCGCATAAACTTATTTTTCGCCCATGAATTGTAACTTTCGTTTCGCGCAGGTAACAAGCATCCATCGAGATCAGTGTGTGTTACAGAAAAGTCCCTCTTTACAGAGATATGTTCCTTTAAAGGACGCTACTGAAATCAGCTTTCTTAAATAACTTGAATAACTTTTTATAGTACTTGGTACAATAAAATATTTTTTTAATATGATAAATACCAGGTAAGGTCCTTAAAATGGCATCCTTGTAAAACATTTACCTTCATTAGTTCGCCAGGAGCGGACTAACCCTTACACAATAGTACTAAATATTTTTACACCCTGTATAAAAATAGCATTTCTAAAGAGCTTCAACTTTTATCTAAAAAAATAAGATACTCCAGTCAGATATCGATAAAGTGAAAGCGTTTTCGAGACAAACAAATTTTTATTTAAATAGGTGTATTTAATAATTTTGTTTGTCGGTTCGACAGAGGCTCCCTCCTATTTTATGCATTCTCTAGCTTTAATTATAGAATATTATGGGACACTCCACAATGCTGTAACATTATTTTTTAGTGTCGCGAAAACTTAAAAAAATTTTAGTAAGTTTTTAAAACCATGCAACAAAATAACCTAATGTTTTTAAACATCCCCGCACTAAATAAAAACTTATTTTTGTCGAAAATGCTTTAGTTTATCGACATCTAACAGAAGTACCTTTTTTTCAGCTAAGGTTTTAAGATACCCAAAATGCCATTTTTATTTCTGTATTATACAGGGTGTACAAAAAAATTAATACTACTGTGTAAGGATTAGTCCATCCCTGGCAAACTAATAAAGGCAAATGTTTTACAAGAACACCGTTTTAAGTAGTTCTAACTGTTATTTATTATATTAAAAATATTTTTTATACCAAGTACTATAAAAGCTATTCATGAAAAACCGTTTTCCAGTGGCGTCCTTTAAGGGCACATATCTCTGTAAAAAGGACTTTAGGAAAATAGTTTATATAAACTTGTCATATTATTTTTATGCGTTTTATATGAATCCGAGAGTGCCCACATATTCTTGGACACCTTGTATAAATTTTCCAAATAAAGCAGTCATCGTCGATTATTAAATAAAAATAAAAGTTACCTACTGCATATAATTGCAATTCTTCCTAATAACTAAAGTTAATAAATATCCAATTTTTTATTAATTTTAAAATCATTGTTATTAGATAAAATGTTGCGAACGTTTAATTGGCAGTTTGTTTCTTTTTGACTTTTGTGTTTCTTGGTGTTTTTTTGCCTTCTTCCGTCTGAAGCAATTTTTACATTTTAATCCTTTTTAAAAATTTTTGTTTTATATTTTGTTTGTTATTGTAGTTTATACTATGTAAAGTACATGTTTTTATTTATGTTCTTATATTTATATGACTTTTATGTTAGTTTTTAAGGTTTTTACATTTTTTAAAACTATTTTGGCACTGCCTGTAATTTAAATTTAAATAAAAACAACAAAAACGGCACCAAAACCTTAGAAGCCAAGAAAGAATCAAAACTATTTTAACTAATGAACATGTTCTTTTTAAATGTAAAAATACAGGAATGTATTAAATAAAATTTAATATGGCTTACTTAGTAGTCTTTTATATTCCTTATTGTTTTTTTCAGGAACAGCAGAAGCTTTATTCTTATCACATGAAAGTGAGGTGAAGCAAGAAAACGACAGCCTTAATTTAATGTGTAGTGATAAGGTCAGAGGAGAACTAGGAGTATGGTGGGGACCAAAAAATAAAAAATTAGGTAAGTAATTTATTTAAAATAATAATGTTATATTTACATAACATTGATAAAAAAATTATTTAATTTGTCCACTTAAAAATCAGACAGCAATTTTAAAACTGACCTCAAATGTTTTAAACCTTTTTTGTAAGGAAAGGTTTAACTTGGCCGTTAGGACAGGTGTGCCATTATTATTCTGGAGAATGGTTTTAAATTTTTTATTGGTTTGGCAAGAGTTAAGGTCATATATGATATATGAGACCTAGTTTCAAAGTGTGCAATCTCCATTTATACTTTTTATAACAGCAGTGAGAGAAATTTCCCAATAGTTGTATTTCTTAGGGCTGAATTTAAATTAATCACTTATGACTACAGCTATAACAAAGTGTCCTAACCTGGGTTAACTTAAAAAAGAATCCATTACATTTAATGTATAGGTCCTTTGTCTTTTTGGTAATTATCTAAAAAGTGCGGCAACTCTGTTAATGACATTTTTTTAAAAATATCCATCATCAAAGTTAAACTTTAAACTAAACTTATTTTCACTATATTTTCCTTTTTTTCTTTGCTCACAATTCTTTATTAAAAGCTAAATAGCACACTATATTTAAGTTTGACTTTTTAAAACCCCATGTTTTTACACTTTTTTTCCATTAAATTGCATAGCTTCACTCTCAATCGCAGTTGGCTATGGTGGGATCGCGTATACATGGTTGCCACATTTTTAAAGTAAACCTTCACAATTTATTTGATAAAATGTATAAAATACACAGAAAAACGGGGTTTTATAAAATTAAATGTAATGAAATTATTTTATTGTCATTAATATTCCAGATCGACATAGACAACGTCAATAATTGATTAAATATAATGTTTTCTTTTAAGAAGGTGTAAATTTAATATTATGTGCCATTTTGCACACAACCAAGAATTGTGTGCAAAAAGAAGGGGAAGTATAGTGAAAATAAGGTTAGTTTAAAGTTCAACTTTGATGATGGATATCTCAAAAAAAAGTTCTTTCAGATTTATGATTAGCCCTCAAATAACTCCTATATACCAAATGTTGTCAGAATCAGAGTTACCGCAACTTTTCTAGATAATTAAGTACCCTTAGTTTTTATAAAATTCAATATAATTAACAATGTAATATGGGAGATTGTACAGTTTGAAACTAATCCCCCACATATGGACTCTTACATTTTTTGTATTTAAATAATTATGTAATAAACCATGATCATGTAACATGGCTGGCAGTTCATAAGAACTAAATGGCCTTGTGGATATAACCACGATACATAATGAGAATTCTAAATTCTAGGTACAAAAACGAATCCTCAAACAAGAACAACAACATATGGTATTCAACTGATGTTTCATAAAATAAAAAAGGAACATGCCGGCAAATATACCTGTAAAACAAGTTCGGAAGAGGCAGTATTTACATTATTTGTGGAAAGTAAGTTTTTATATATTAAGGTATTTAGAAATTGTTACACCTACATATGTAGCTTTAGTATACAGATTGTGGTACTAGTCAAATCGAATTGTTTAATTCAGAAACCAGTCAACTGACATTTTTGGCGAAAATAAGATTAACAGCAATTTTCTATTGTGTACGTAGCTGTGTTGAGCTTAAAGCGTTTGTACTTTACCGGAGCAAGATCGAATATCCATTCTTTTAGTTTTATCTTATAAAAGTCTACCTAGCACACGTAGACCACAATATGCAAGATAGTCATGACCTGGCGACATATTATCTTGACCACATTGTTTTACGTAAAACCCTATAAACGAAGTATCGTAGGGAAGAAATAGTCAATAAGATAAATTTGCATTTTATGAAAATATTTAGAATTCCTAAAATTTAATATCCAACTAGACAACTTAGAGCTGAAATATGCAAAAATTCCATAAAAATTAGCTTAATTTGCTGTCATTTTAAAGGTGTAGAGTTTAAAATATAATATGTGTATTAAATATTATTTTTATTTTGTTTATTAAAGTAGGTACCCTTTAATTTATTGTAGGGATTTAAATTTATTTTGAACATAAATTTATTCTGAAACATAAAAATATTAGTAAAAACTATAGAGTTTTTATATTATGATCAACCTAAAGTGCTTATAAAAGGTTCTTTTATTTTTTTAAAAGCTGCATATCTTAAACTGTAGATATTTATGGTCTAATTATACAGGGTGTTAAAAATTCAAGGTGCATTCATACGACCTCAGAATAGGCACGAGTATAAATGTATAAAAACTTTTTTAGAAGATACAGAAACATCGATAGATAATCCTCCTAATTCTGAAATATTTGAAACTGTACCAGTGACATACACGAAATATAAACCTAAACCTGACCACATTTACCCCCATTCTACCTACACATACAACAAACAAAACACGTATACTTCTAAAACTACTACACAAGGTAATTTTATGTCTATGTAGTAGATTTACATATTGGTAGAGCTTGTTTGCGTATCAGAGGCACTAAATATTTTCTAGATCAAATAACACACTGTTGCATACGAAAATTTGCTTAAAGAATCAGAGATTTTTTTCTCTGGCATAGGTTTATTATTTAAACATTAAAAAATGTGTTAAGGGAAAGTAGGGTAATGGTGCGCGTCGGGTAATGGTGAGCATGGCAAAATGTCACATTGCAAGGGTAAAATAAACAATCCTGTCAATGTTGCACGACTGGAACCTTTTAATGAACTAATGTGGTCATTATTTAAATCCATAACCTAATACCAGAAGATACTGCAACACAAGTTTTGATTTTCTATGATTGTTATAAATATTGAGCTACAGCAAATAAGGTGGTAAGTCTACATTTTTTATTTGATATTCTTTTCAAATTTTGGTTACCAATAAGGGTCTAAATATAAATGGTTTGCACTTATTAAAATTTTAAATAAATACGTTGTTTTAATGATGCGATTATTTTTAAGATGAAAATCACGAAGGGGAAGTGTGCGTTCGTATGCGCTCCTTTACCTCGCACACAGATAAATGGAAGTTTTTTCAAATTTTCTTTTTCTTTTTAGATGCCAAAAAATTATACTAAAGATTGCAATGAGGTTTTATTCTTTTAAAGATCTTTAAGAAACATTAAATTATATAAAAGATGAAGATTTAAAAATATATTAAAGCAGCGTTTCTCACTGTGCTCTCAAATTTACCCTAAATTTTTTATTTTGATGGCAATTGCAATTCTAGCTTAGGTGCGCACCATTTCTCCACTCTCCCTTACTTTATGTAAAATCACGATTGTAACAGTGTGCGATTAGAAAAGGAGATAAAGTCCATTTGTTATTTTAAATAATGGGTCAAACTGTAAATTTATACACAGAGTATCAAATTTAATATATGAAAGATGCCGCATTTGGCGCGCCCTAAATTTTACAATAATGAACATTAAAAAAATTTAACCAACTTCAAATAAATTAATAAAACTTACTAAAAAATTAATACTAATAATAAAAGTAATAAGGGTAATACCATATGGTATTAAAGTATAAAAAGCTTTTGTTTAGTTATTAACATTGAGTAGTTTAGCATATAGTTATTATGTTATTACCCGACTTATTTCTTTTAAACTTTTTGTTGAGTTTTATTAATCTTTTGCAGTTGTTTTAACTTTTTTTTATTTTACCCTTTTAGTATATTATTATTATTACCATTAAATCAGTAAACATACACTAAAAACCCTACTACTACCTCCTTTAGTTTGGTAAAAGGGTAAATTTTACCCCAAGGTTGTCGATTTTGATTTCGCCCCTTATCTCATCTTTTTTAACCGTCTTCATACTTTATTATCTTTGATTATACCTATCCAGAGGCAGCTTTGCCGCACGAACAACGTACGACAGAGAAAAATAAATAGGTCTAGTACCTTTCTTTCTTGCGATCCTGACTTGAGTTTTTATGGAAACACCGCGGAAGTGCACTTTTTAAATAAAAAAATAACATTTAAAATCAGTTTACAAACGCCGAAGTAATCGCGTAACATACACGAAAAAAAACATACAGGCGAATTAAGAAGCTCTTTCTTTTTAAAAGAGAAAATTTAATTTGATATTTAATAAAGTTTTTTTTAATCAATTCTCACCCCTTCTGACCCCCAAAATCTAAAGAAGTTAAATCTGGACACCGTGCAGGCCATTCCATTGCCACTGTTTACTGGATCATTCTCAAAGCGTCGAGAGGGGAAGCTTCGTCATGCTGAAAATGCAGATTATCCTTACTTATTCTTGTAACACCATTTTTCAAAAGGTTCAGATGCAGTTTATTGGTTTTAATTTTCATTTTTTCTTTTCCGAAAAGAATGGCCCAAAATATAAATCGCTGCCCAGGCATTAATTATTTTTGGAAAAAGTATGACTTTTCTGAAATAGGTGCGATTTTTTATTATTCTAATATCTATAGTTATATTTATTAACCAATCCATTAGAAGGTAGTTAATTCGTCAGTTAAGGAGACCGTTCTGTAAAATGTGTTTTCAGTATGAGAAAAAATTATAGAAACGATGAAAGATAACGTTGAATCTATCGGCCTGTTGAAAACTGTCCTAGTACCTCATTCTGCCAAGAATTGACTAGAACCTTTTCCACTGTTGTACGTATACATATCCAGATTTATTTCAATTTATGCACCAAATCCATCTCATACTTATGCGTCAGGTTCTTCAGCCCCTTAAAAAGCATAATTTCTGTTTTTTCGGTTTTCGTGTACCTGCACCATTTATAAGAAAATAAACAAAATATTTTTTTCAAATACACTTGACTCCTTATGGAGTACTTTTTAATTGATTTTTTAACTTGTACAAAAATCTACCTTAGTCAATTAAAAATCTACTCTTAAGGTGTCAAGTGCATTAAAAAATTTGTAATTGTAAAACCATAAACAGTTTGACAAATTATTTAATTTGTTTTGCATTTGACGCTTTAAAGGTAGATTTTAGGCAGTTTTCGTGGTAGATAGATATTTTTGAAAAAGTAGAAGTAGAGGTTGATAAATTTTTTTGTTTCTTAAAAATTCTCAAAAAAGCGATGTTTTACGTCTTAAGTTATTACGTTTTTTATTTCTTTATTTATCTTTATCAGGTATAGTATTATATGTCTTAAAAATATGACTCTGGACAGAACATGATTTTAAAATTAAGAGTGTTTATATTTAAAACACTTTTTGTAGACATGTATTTGCAACATTTAAAAACAAATTCATATTGAATCTTTCAAAATTAAAATAGGAAGTTTACAGACTATTTTTATTTTATTACTAAAATATAAAAAAAAATATTGAACATCTTTATATAAAAATAAATTTCGTTTCAACATTCCAGCCTTTTCAGCAATTGAATGGATTTTATCCGAGCCTCTCTAGAGATTTTAACTTTAATACTTTTATCGGATTTTTAGAATATCCATAGTTCCTGGTATATACACTTCCGCAAACGATCTCTAACTTTATTTATTTGAAAGCGACGAGATCCGTAAAGACGGAAGATTTTTATTCTTTTCTTTGGTTTCATCATAAATATTTGTCATCAGTTTTTCTGATCAATATTTTTTTCACAAAATAAAATGTTTAAGACTGTATAATACAGCGTGTCTTCGGAAGTTCTTACCAAATAGAAAACTTTTTAATTGTTAACTTTACAAAATGCATCTTCATAAAAAGTATATATGTATAATATTTCTTAACTACGGTACAAAACATTAAAGGTTAATTTTTTTATGTCATTTTATGAATAAAAGTTCCTAGAAACATATGTTCGGAGTTGCTTCGTTTTTGAGATATAGGGCGTTAATTATTTTTGCTTTGACAAAAAAGTACGACACTAAAAGTTGTATATATATATATATATATATATATATATATATATATATATATATATATATATATATCGTATTATCCCTTTTAGTGAATGTGATGATTCACAATAGCCAAGGCGCCTGCTGCGATTAAAAGCAAAGCTTTATAATTTTATAGAAAAAAAAATGAAGTGCCAATTTAGCCTTAAATCAAGAATAATTTGCAAAAAGGAGGGGGAATATAGTAATAATAGAGTAAATTTAAAAAGTTTGATGATGGCTATCTCGAAAACAAAACTTCTCCGACTAAAAATCCTTTCACATTCGTGATCAGCGCCCCAAAAAACCCTCGTATATAATTACCAATGAAAATATCCGATATATATCGTTTATATTGATATATATCGTTAATATCGGATATTTTGATATTTTCCATAAATATCACGATATTTACGAACCCTAGTTAATATACATATGTTTTTAAAGCATTTTGTATGATTTCTTACAATTAGTTGCACTGTTTCTTTACTACAACAACAACATGGGGTTATGTAATGTAATCAACTTTATATTTAGCTGGAAGCTCTATAAAATTTTAGGTAACGATTTTCAATTTTTCCGTTTGTCTTGGAAGTATCGTATTATTGAAGTGGTTTCAAATACCCGTATTTTTCAAATTACATAAGTATTTTAAAGAAAAATAAGGGAAATATTTAATATATTTGCTTAGAAAAGAAGTTATTTTACCTAGGTATATTATACAGCTTGTCTTCGAAAATTCTTAACAAATGGGAAACTTTTTTATCATTAATTTTACAAAAAAAAAATTATTCCTTATAAAAAGTCTTGCTTGATGAGAAAATACATTTTCACAAAAATATTTGAAGGTTGGATGGCTGGTGGCTTAAAAATGACTTGTTTTCAAATTAAAATAAGGGTTATTTCTTAACTACGGTACCAAACTTTAAAGGATAATTTCTTATGTCATTTTATGAAGAAAAGTTCCTATAAACATATGTCCGAAGTTGCTTCGTTTCTAAGATACAGGGCGTTAAATATTTTT